>JAQSEC010000644.1:0-12345 GCA_028564925.1 Lithobates sylvaticus | reverse complement strand
ATCATTTTGCTGGCTTAAGACCAGACCACTTTTTTCGATTCGGCACTGCGTCACTTTAACTGACAATTGCACGGTCGCGCAACGTGGCTCCCAAACAAAATTGACGTCCTTTTTTTCCCACAAATAGAGCTTTCTTTTGGTGGTATTTGATCACTTATTTTTTACTTTTTGCTATAATAAATATCCCCCAAAAATATATAAAAAAAAACATTTTCCTCAGTTTAGGCCGATACATATTCTTCTATATATTTTTGGTAAAAAAAAATCGCAATAAGCAATTATTGATTGGTTTGCGCAAAAGTTATAGCATTTACAAAATAGGGGATAGTTTTATAGCATTTTTATAATTTTTTTTTACTAGTAATGGCAGCGATCAGCAATTTTTATTGTGACTGCGACATTTATTGTGACTGTTAGTGAACACTGATCTCTGCTCCAATCAAAGGGAGCAGAGATCAGTGTCACTTGTTGTTAGGCAGAACGGGGAGATGTTGTTTACTTCTGCATCTCTCCGTTCAGCCTCCCCGTGAGACGATCGCGAGTATCCCCATGGCGATCGAGTCCGCGGGACCGGCGACCGGACTCACGGGGGTCCCGACCGGCGCGCACGCGATGGCACGGCGGTATTTTTAAAGGGACGTACCTGTACGCCCTTATGCCTGTCCGTGCCATTCTGCCGACGTACATCTGTGTGCACCGGTCGGGAAGTGGTTAATTTGTGGCCCAAAGTGTTGCTACCCTCAAAATGCATTGGCTGTTCTATGCCCCTTTGTTAAGAGCTATTACAACAAATAACTATTTTGGACTCTTAGAATTTCTATCCAGCTCTCTCTTTTGACTTAATATACTCAAGTCTTTCACGGTGAACTCCTCACAGTGAAAGACCCTTAAGCTGGCCATAGATGAGATTCAAACCATGTATGGGCAGGCTGAATGTACCCAAGTTGATCAATTGATAAATGATATAACCAGCGTGTTAGATTTTACATGTGATTATTGCTAGCGGCTGTTAAAGTCGCTAGGAATAGTCACTGTGTTATCCCGGTGGAGATGCATTCCCCTGGCAGGGTAAACACAATGGCTCAGCGGGAGGGATTTCCACATCAACACTGACTGTGCAACCCGTGGATGTGGAAAAGAAAATCGCTCCATCTATGGCCGGCCTTAGGGAAGTGATAGACTAAAATTAACAAATTAAGAAAATTATTTTCTTAATTTATCTTCCTCAGAGAACAGTGAGCGGGGCAAGGTGGTGGAAAGAAATTAGCAGCAGTACAAGCAACTTCCTGTAGGGGCGTGATGTCATTCCTGTGTGCTGGCCACCGCTTCCGGGAAACAGATATGCGCCATGGACACATACCTATGCGCACACAGCACTCATGCATCTAGAAGCATTTGGTGTATTTAGCTGCAGGAGGAATCCATATTTGGATGTAAATTAATAGTAAAGCAGATGCAGATTTCCAGGACTGGACTAACAAATGTTTATAGTGAAAGGCAACTGGTGTTTTCTATTAAACAAGGTCTAAATGGGCCATTGACATACATCACAGTTGAACTTAGGAATGTGTCTTTGAAAAGTTAAGCTAAATGAAACCCTTTCTTATTTTTGCTTGGGGATAGAGTGCAGGGGGATTAGAAGTCTTGTCAGTTTTGGGGGATGTCTGCACCCCTGATAGGGTGAAGACACCTCTCAAAATTTGCACTTTCTCCTTCAAAATGTATTCACTTCCTGTCACATAGCCAAACAGGAAGTGAGGTTAAAACCCTACCAATGTCTTTCCACACAGGTCAATCTAACTAGTGTCCCCATTAGTCAAATTGCACCCTAGGATTTTCCTGTGCACACCCCAAATTATTAGGTATCTTGGACTTTGGGGTTTATTTACTAAAGGCAAATCCACTTTGCACTACAAGTGCACTTGGAAGTGCAGTTGCTGGAGATCCGAGGGGGACATGCAAGGAAAAAAAAAAAAACAAGCATCTTTGCATCTACATGATTGGATAAAAAAAACCCTGCTTGCCCTCAGATTTACAGCGAGTACACTTGTATTGCAGAGTGGATTTGCCTTTAATAAACCCCAAAATACCTAATAATTTGGGGTGTACACAACAAAGTGCTAGAGTGCAATTTGCCTAATGGGGACACTAGTTAGATTGACCTGTGTGTCCCCAAGGAAAGACATTGGTAGAGTTTTACACTCACTTCCTGTTTGGCTATGTGACAGGAAGTGAAGCCAATTTTCAGAAAAGGGACACAAAGCCCATCCTAAAAAAAAACAAGCGCAGGGGTTCTAACACTCACTTTTCACTCAAATGCCCACAATTAGAATAGGATTGTCTTGAGCTAGATTTTAGCTCTGTGCTCTAAATCAGTGGTTCTCAACCCTGTCCTCAAGTATGGGGTATGGGCCATGTTTGCAGGTTTTCCTTCATCTTGCACAGGTGCTTTAAATCAGAGTCAATGGCTTGGTATTTTGGACAGCTATTTTAGCTAAGATAAATTCCCAAAACATGTCCTGTCGGGGGTACTTGAGGACTGAGGCTGAGAACCACTGCGCTAAAATGGAAAATTGAATACTTACCTCTCTGTAATTTTCCTTTCCTGGTGCCTATCCATGGCAGCATACGCACAGTCCATGCATATGCTACCATAAAGGCACCAGGAAAGTCAAACCTTTTAATTTGCCATGCCAATCAGCCTAGTTAAGCTGCAGCTGGGAAATCTGTTGCATGAAAATTGTTTTTTTTAACAAAAAACACATTAAACATAAAAATTTGCTACAAATTTTACTGGTCAACAAAACAGGACTTGGAAAAGAGAAAGGAAAACAAAAAACACATGTATGTTAATTTGAGACACTAACAGAATATGGTTTTGAGGTCTGACCATTTTGCTTTGGAAATTAACAGGAGTTATAAAGGACTGTACCCACAAATGGATATCTATTAAGGATTTAAACATTAGTCACAACATCTTGAGAAATATTTTGCTAAATAATGCAGCACAGGCAATCAAATCAATCTGAACAACCTACGAACGACACACATTGACAACATCAAGAATATTTCAGGGGAAAATACCCCCCATCCGAAAAAATACAATAAACAAAAGTAAAAAAAAAAACTTGCTCTAAAACACATCTGTTTTGCAAAGACATAACAAACAAAATGCAAAGAGAAAATACACGTGTTACAAACTCTATAAGGACACCCAAATGTACTTTTTTTTTTCCACTTCAGAGAGAGACTATTCAGCTTGACGCTCATTCACTGTCTTCAACAAGGTCTTACATCATCATGGTAGAGACTTAATTTTGAATCAACATCCTCCATTTTTTAAACTTCCAGATGCCTTCGGCATCCACACCCTTCTTTTTATCCAACACGAAAAAAAAGTATAGCTTGCTTAGCCATAATCCTATACATTGTTTACTGTCTAATGAAACATTTTTATATACATACAAGTTGCGTGCATCCAAAAACACTTCCTTTAATGCACATAACACTAACCACAATACTCTGTTTATCTTTTTCAAGTTTCCCCAAGCCATACATCATCATTTTCCACTCACTCACCTTCACTCCTGTTATTTCTTTCACCAGATCTTGACTCTTATTGATCACATCTTTCGCTACACCACACCCCCAGAACACATGCTCACTGTCTTCTACACCCCCACAATTCATTATTGGACAAATATCAGACACACGCGAATCCCTCCTTTTCATAAATAGCCTTGTAGCTAGACATTCATGCAAACTCATCCATACTATCTGTCTCTGCACATTTGTCACCCCATATATACTCATTTTCTTCCATACTTCCCCAGCCACTGACGCATTAACTCCCTTAAGTTTACACACATACTCCTTCTCCAACAACCACTTTCTCACCTTCACTTTATCCCTCTCCCCTTCTCCTAAATCTGCCAACTTAAACTCTACCCTAAACTTTTCCAATACCCAGTAGTCGCGGTGCCACCACATAAGCCACCGGTATCCTTGAATCCCTTCCCACCCACCCCCATCTCCTAAACTACCACCCACCTGAAAAAGCCATCATCCTAGCACACACTCCACCATTCCTCAAAACTTTCACCACACAAAACCAATAATGCATTAACAAAAACACTCTCACATTCAGAAAACCCAACCCCCATTACATTCTCGTTTGCACACATATTCTCTCTTGACTCTTTCCATTTTCGACCCCCATAAAAAGGTAAACAATAACTTATTAACCTTCCTCAATCTTACCTCCCCAGGAAGGAAGATATTACTTGCATACAAAATTAAAGGTAAGATTACTGCCTTGACTACTAAAACTTTCCCATAAATCGACAATTTTCTTAGACACCAAAACCTCAACTTCTTGGCTATCTATTCTCCCACTTCACTCCAGCACACTTCCCCTTTCATTCCATAGTCAAACAAAATACCCAAAATCTTCACTCCATCCTCAACCTTCCCAATCTGATCATCCACACATTCCACTTGTCTTCTATACACACCCAAACTACACTTATTCCAATTCACACTCATTCCCACACATACACAAAAAATAGACAAAAGTAACTTCACCCTTCTTACGCCCACCACCGACTGACATACTGCCACCACGTCATCCATATAACCTAAACATTTCACAATTTTCCCTTCACTCCCAGGCACAAAAAGCCCCTCACCACCTTATCCCTCTGTATCATCCTTAACAGTGGATCAATAAAACAAATAAAGAGAATAGGGGACAGGGGTCACCCAAGATTTAACCAAAAAAGCCAGCCCCAAACTCCCATTAACCAGAACCCGACTACTGATCCCCCAATAAAACCCTTTTATTACATTAATGAGCAGCTGTGGTAAACCCATCCTCTTCAAAACCTCCCACAAAAACCCATGATTCGCTTTATCGTATGCCTTCTCTAGGTCGAATGATGTCAGGATAATCTAACTATTCCTATCTTTACAAAAATTAATTATATCCCTAATTAAAATTAGGTTCTCCGAGATCATTCGACCCGGCACTGCACAGGCCTGCTTCTCGCAAACCATCCTACTAATGACCTTAGATAATCTCCTTGCCACCATTTTCGCAAAGACCTTGTAGTCTGAATTTAGTAAGGAGATAGGCCTCCAATTTCGAATATCCATCTTATCCCCCTTCTTATAAATTAATACCACTACCCCCTCTCTCATAGATTCGGATATGATGCCTTCCCTCATCATGTAACTAAATACCTCAACCACCTCCCGCTTAATAATATCCCAAAACAATTTAAAAAACTCACTTGGTAAGCCATCCCCTCCCGGGGTTTTATTAGCCCCCATGCTTGTCACAGCTTCCCAAACCTCCTCCTCATTCACCGCTTTCTGCAAAAAAAACTTATCATCCTCATCTAGATTATCCTCTACCATATAAATCATTCTAGTATCCGACTCATCAACACACACTCCCTCATACAATCGTTCATAAAATTTAGTCACGCATTCCAGCACATTCTCACCCTTACATTCCCTCCCTTCATCATACACACCCTCAAACACTCCTTTTTCCTTACAAACCTTCTTTATTTTTCATCCTGCTCCAGGTGTTTAACTTTGCTTGAAAAATTATTTGTTTTCCTCTTTCAGTTAATACCTCTTTAATCCTCTTCCTTACATGGTCTATTTCATCGGCCATGTCAAAGCCCATATTCCTAAATGAATATAATGTAGCCAACCTGACTTGTAACCGAGAATATCTCCTTTTCTCACTGCTACTTTTATCCCTACTCTTTTTTTGAAAAAATAATAAAATGTTCCTTTTGACCCAATCCCACCACCCCAAAATATTACTAAAATCTTTTTTCCTGTTAACCCATCTACTATATACATTACTAAAATGGGCTTTGACATGCTCGTCCCACAACAATAAACTATTTAACCTCCATACCCCTAAACCAAACTTAATACTGTCTCCCATACTCAAATCAATATACACTGCCACATGATCTGAAAAAATTACTGGCCTGTGTTTAACATTAGCACATTTGAACGCATCAGAAAACAAACATAAATCAATTCTGGATTTGGTGCGCCCACACTCCAAAAAAAAAGTGAAATATGGATCCACCAAACCCAGAACAGTATGAGCATCATTGAGATGCAAGTCCTGAATTACCCCATTCAGCATGGTGCTACCTACATCTAACTTAGTCTCCGCTACTCCTATCCGATCTTTCACAAATTGGATCATATTAAAATCACCCATGATCACACTAGGTCTCCTTCCCACTGCATGTAACTTCAAAACTTCAAAAAACTCAAGACGTTTCTGGCTATTCACAGGCGCATATAAATTAAAAAGCCTAAACTTCTGGTTAAACAAAACTAAATCTGCCATAATTAATCTTCCTGGCACTAACACAACATGACACATAATGCGAATATTTCTATTTGTAATGATAATGCCTACCCCAGAATTCCTATTTTCCCCAACTGCCGACCATATGTAATCCACCACCCACTTCGGAGGCTTGGGCGGTCGATTAAAAAAACACTCCTGTAGACAGGTGATGTCTCCTCCATTGACCTTCAAGTCCTCAAAAACAGCACACCGTCTAGCAGGAGACCCAAAACCCCTCACATTGAGGAACACCAGCTTGATGCTCATTCACATAAAGATGTGCATCATTCACCCCCAGTCCTATCACTTAAGCCAGAAAACTGACATACATTCCTCAGGGCCACAACGCTTTCATCATCCAAAAACTCCTGACTAGGCAACAATGTGGCCGACTGAAAAATTTCTGGAGTCCCCGGACTTAGTGCTGGTGATTCTACCTCTACTCCAACATCCCCCAGGACCTCAAAGGGGTTACTTGTTTCAATTCCAGCTGCCTCTACTTTCAATTTCTTAGCCCTTCTCTTCTTCGGGCTCTCCAAATCGTCCACCTTGGTCTTGGTACCAAGTGTCTCCATCTTTTCCACCTCCTCTTCCTGGGCTTCCTGCACCTCCGGCTCCCACTGTAAGGCTGCCTGCTAACTCCTCCATAGCCTCCTCCACCACCCTCTCCACCTCTGCTCCACTCTCCGCTGTTAATGGCTCCACACTGGTGGGTGGCACTTCTACTCTTTCCTTCACTCTCTCCTCCACACCCTGGTGCCCACTTTCTTCCTCTTCCACCTCCTCCTCCTCCTCTTCCTGCCTTTCAGGAGAGTCAGAGAGCACCTGTGTGGACACTGGTTGTCCACTCTCAGCCGAGCGCCTGAAAGCTTCAGCATAAGAGACATAGGCCCTTCTTACTTTTGGACAATTCTTCACTGTATGATCACGCTGTCCACATATATCACAGGCCCACTTAATCAAGCAAGCCCCAGCCTCATGTCCCTCCTCCCCACAGTTCCAGCAATGCATCTCCACATTACATTCATCTCTGGTATGCCCAAACTTATGACATCTTCTGCAGTATGTCGGTTGACCAGGGTAGTAGAGAAACCCTCTATTTTCTGCTATTGAAAAATTAGCTGGTGGATGCCGCACTCCACCAATCCCTTCAGAATCCACCTTTCAGCTTGACAAAAAACTTTAATTTGCCATTAAAGATCCCCAGACGATTAGTCAGCCTGAAGCCTCCCTTCACTGCAGAGCAGTATCTCTTCAAAAAGGCCACTACCAAGGCAATGTCCGTGAAGGGGTTAAACAGGTGAACAACCAATGGTTTATCCTCCATAGCATACAAGGGTTCCACTATGAAAGGCCTTATAGACTCATGGTTAGCTTTCTCCAATTCCTTACACTTCTCAATAACTCCTGTGCAAAAATTGCTATGCACAAAAGAAACATCATAGTACCTTGGTGCTGCATGGTCCTGGATACAATAGATGTGTCATGGTTCCACTCCAACCGATTTCTCCAGCAAATCCTGCACAAGGAACTCCAAACTCACTTTATGCAAATGACCAGGCATAACCTGAAAGGGTGTCCTGTATCCCCCTTTGCTCCCCCTTTGCTCCATCGAGCTTAGCAAATAAAATTAAGGCCATCAAGCAACCTTGCCTCTTTTTCAGGGCAAGGTAAAGAATTCTACCTGCAAACTTTATATAACATAGGTTTGTGTGCTAATGAGGCAATTGAAAACACATGCACAATCCATGAAACACACAAAATGCAAGTTCACCCAATGTAGAGGGAACTTCAAAGTGGGTACACCTGTTAAGGATGTCCTTAAATTACTAACCCAAAAAACACACTCTCTGAGCATGCCCATAAAAATCCAAGTGCTGTTCACACACAAAAAGCACCAAAAAAAGTCCCTGAGCATGCCCAAACCAACCCAAATGCAGCTAGCACACAATAAGCCACCCCCCTGTCCAAAATTAAGCACGTCATCCAGCATGCTACAAAATTACAGATGGGACAAACCCACCCCCCAGTCCAGGGGGGGGGGGGCAAAAAAAGAGCCTAACATGGGCAAAAGTTATACAACAAATACCATTGCAGTCGATGGGAACTGACTTGTTAATTTTGCTAGTTTCCACTTGGCTGGCTATCTTCTAGCTATTGGCCTTTAAAATGAGTATGGGGGCCCAGGTCCCACCTAAGGGACATATATCAATTGTCAACAATTTGGACAACCCAAAAACGAAACAAGGAGAAGTGCCTTTATAAATTACAAAATTGCTTAAAATCTAGTAACTTGAGGGAAGGGGGGGGGGTGTTTACTCTGCCTGTAAAGTGGTGCATCTGTAGCATGTATCCAAAATGCTGCTTCAAAGATGTACAGCTTTCGAGAAAACTTACAAATCTACATTGCACCTGCCAGATTTTAACCCAAAACAAAAAATAGCCTGCCCCCAATACATACAAGGCCATTTGGGTCCGTTAAGGCCTAAAATGAGAACACCCCACGTGAAAAATCCAAACTAAAAAAAGATTGTGCCCCTCCCACACACTAACAAACCCCTAGCCAAACACACAGCAAGCCAGCCCATGAAAGGGGGTGGATGCTTGGGGGCAGGAGGGGCTCGGCACCCCAAAAGTCAACCACCTTGTTCCCATATTCAGGGGGACAAGGGCCTCTTCCACACAACCCTAGGCTGGGGTTGTGGGGGGCTGCAGACAGGGGGCTTTATGGAATGTGGAAAGCCCCTTTAAACTAGTGGGTACAAGGTGCTTTGTGGTTGGTATTGGGCTGAGCCCAACATGCCCCAAAGGCAGCCAGCTATGTTGAGTGCATGTGGCCTTGTATGGTTCAGGAGGGGGTTGGGCGATCGCTCTTCTCACCCCTTTCCTAGCTGGCCCTGTTGTATGCTCTGAAAAAAGATGTGGTTTGGATTGGTGAAGGCAGCTCACAGCCTTTTGAGAATGGAGTGGAGTGTGGAGTTCCCTTTTAAAAGCAAAAGTTTGCCCATGGAAATCCAAGGGGTTAGATGGTGGAGAATGAAGTGTGGAGTTCCCCTTTAAAAGCAAAAGCTAGCCCAAGGAAATCATATGCATTAGAGGGGGAGGGTTAAATGCCCTTTTAGGAGGAGCTAGAGGAGCGAGAGTCTTTTTACATAATTTTAACAAGGTGCATGTCACATGCTGGCAACGTAATATGCTAACAAGACCTGTGTGCAAATATCCTTAAAAAAATACATAAAGGTGAATCAGCGAAAACAAAAATTGTCAAGTTTAGAGTTCAACCCATCCAATTGCTTTTGCGTTGCTTGACATTTACTAAGACTTTGGCCGCGCAGTGAACAATGCATTTAAACGAGCGCAAGAGCCGATTGCGCATGCGCAGTGCTTAAATTGATCTCACACACGTACTTGCAGGCACAGCAGGCTTGCTCTGAAAAAGTTACTTTCTCATTCTATTTTGGGCATATTTTTTACTTGGGCAGTTGTTACTAAACTTCCTCACATCACCCCACATCACCCCATAATATTGGCACCTCCATCTTCTGTTAATATTGAATTGAAGATGCCATGTGCCATGTCCTTAGTGGCACCCAGATTTCATTCTCTCGTGCACCGAGATCACTCTAGTAAATGGGGATTAGCGCTCTGTTACCGGCGCAAACGTTTCGTAAATATGAAATTGTACTTTGCCCCTCTACTGATGGCGGAAATCAGCCCAATAGTATTTTTAGATGTCTGTGTTTTTGAACCATTTCTAAAAAGTATACTTATAACTGACCATCAGTGTTGTGATACTAGCAGTTTGGCGGTGAATAGGTGATGGTTAACTGCAGTAGACAAAAGTGGGGTCAGCAACCTGGCTATCTGGCAAGCATTAATGGCTGAACAGAATTACAAATCTATTGGCCAATAGGCCTCTTTACATATATGTTTTCAACTTTCCATTAAAATAGAGAGGCAACTAGTACCTTCAATGGCATTCAACATATTTCTTGCATGACATATTTAATTTTAAATAGGTGATATTTCCTAGCATTTGCATTGGAAATGTGGCTCCATCACCCTTGAAGCCAAAATACAGACACAACAATAGCAATAGGTGAACGAGTGCTTTTATGCTTTCCTTTATTACATCTTATGAGACTATAGGATATTTTATCTGCCAAGTTTGGTGCCATGGATCTTCTTTCTTACTGCTGTAATTGTATACCTATGAAGGTGCTCATTCATGTTGTAGAGGGGATTGGTGGGACATAGTTCCTGCATTATTTCCATGGAAATAACTCTTTACCGTTAGCTCTCTTAGATGAATTTCTGTTCATCGCTAGAGCAGATATCAACATCACCAAACAAGTTAAAAAAGATGAACATTTTTAGGAGGTGTGTATAGGTTTTCAAAAGCATTTTACTTATTCCATTCTATGTTTGCTGAAAAATGATGTAATAAATGTTGCTGTACACAGTATGCATCAAATTGATTATCTTTTCAATGTGATGATAAAAGCATAGATGTGTTTCCAGATAAATCATCAACTATTAAACCAAAACAAATCAACCTTGACTTTGGTCTCTAGTGTCAAGGTTTTGCCTTGGATTTATCACAAGAATATAAGCATGTCGGATTCATTTTCTAGTGTACAAGTTTTCGAAAAAAGGTTTTTGTAAATAAAGCTTGCTGCAGCGGCTATTAGCCATAAAGAAAATACATCACTGTAAACAATCTTTAAGTACCTGCAGTAAAGTGAGCGCTCAACTGTGTGTACTGAGTAGAACAACGCAAACACACATTAACTAGTAGAACAAGGTAAAAATTAATTTCCAATTCCTACTAGCTAACACTACTACATTTGTTCATTTATGCTCCAAAGGGTGCAATTTGCAATGAAATTAACTTCTGTTCTCATGATTTTTTAAGGTGTCTGTAAACTCAAAATCTATATTTTTGTTTATGACAAAAAAAAATAACTAAAGAAAACAAGACTTTAACGGTACCACAAGAAATATATAAAAAAGACAAACTTTTATTAGTACAAAGGTTAAAACAATTTACTAGGATAATGTATATCAAACATTCAAACATGTATGAAGCCACACTCTTATGTCGCGTACACATGATCGGAAATTCAGCCAGCAAAAGACCGATGAGAGCTTTTGGTCGGAAAATGCAAACGTGTGTATGGTCCATCGGACTTTTGCTGGCCGAATACCAGCCAGCAAAAGATTGAGAGCAGGTTCTCAATTTGTCGGTCAGAAAAAGTTTTGAACGGAAATTCCGATCGTCTGTACCAATTCTGACGCGCAAAATTCCTACGCATGCTCGGAAACAATTCGACACATGCTCGGAAGCATTGAACTTAATTTTCTCATCGTAGTGTTGTACTTCACTGCGTTCTTGACGGTCGAAAGTTCAATGAACTTTTGTGTTTGACCGTGTGTATGCAAGCCAAGCTTGAGCAGAATTCCGTTGGAAAAACCATCCAAGATTTTTCCGACGGAAAATCCGCTCGTGTGTACGTGGCATTAGATGCAAAATTTTCTGTGAACATTTCTAAAGTCATGAGACAGCAAAATACTTCTCATACATGTTTGTAGATATGTCAATTTATTCATAAGACACAATGAAATTATACGACCAACAGTGGCAATATCCTGGAAGGAATGGATCAAAGACAGCTGATGTATATTTAATTGGCCCAAGAGACCCATCACTGACTCAGATGGCAAATATTTCCTATTACAATGCTGGAGGTGAGGAAAGGATATGTATTATATAAGATTCAATAGGGGGCTTTTTTTATATATAAAAAATGGCTACTTTTTATGTAGCACAATTCAGAGAATCTTTCTAAAGGATAAATAAACTATATTTATCCAATCATGGGGCCTGGCGTTTCCAACTACTTCCATACTCCCCCTATATTTTAGTATGTTTTACATCTTACCTTCCAGTAAATCGT
>JAQSEC010001317.1:0-12389 GCA_028564925.1 Lithobates sylvaticus | reverse complement strand
TTTCTTATATTTATGAACAAAACAGAACAAAATTTCAACATTATAAAGGAGTAACATTAATAGGTGCATTATAAGTTTGTTAACCGCTATTATGTTGTTCACTAGCATTCCTAGCTTGTTGAATTAAATAGGAGGTCCATCTACGTCTGTTGTTTCAGGATAGAGTTTTGCTGTGGTGCAGCATTCAGGTGGGTGTCCACCCCCTAGTCACCCCTTTGGGGATCACACTGTGACCAGGGAGTGGTCCCCCCCATTGGTTGGCCCATACCTTTTCCATCCTATGCGTCATTTATAATGGTCTTAAGTCATCAGTTGTTAGGTTTGTGTGCCCTGTGAACCTATGCTTATAGGTTGCTGAAACTTGTACATGGAATGTGAGTGTAATCGTTCGTTTGAATATCTGAAGCTTACATGTTCATGTTGAAATATAAGAGAGTGGTAGAGAAAAAAGAAAAATAGAAAAGAAGAGAGAGAAGAGAGGAGAGGGGTACGGTGGGGGTAGGTGTGGGAGAGGGTGGGTGGGGTGCGCGCGGGACGTGGCCCTCCCTGGTTGAAGAGAGGCAGGGTGCTCCATTGGCTATTTAGTTTTGTTTACAGTGGTCTAGAAGGTTGGCGGGCGGTATCCCATCTGCTATACCACTCGACCCAAGGTTTCCAGATTTGACATTTGGTTGTGTAATTCCCTTGAGAGGCCGCGAACATCAGTTCATATGTTATGTGCAGGTTAGTGGTTCTTATTACCTCTGTAATAGAGGGGATTTCGGGTTTCAGCCACTTTCTTGTGAGTTCTAGTCTAGCGCCCGTGAGAATCTGGGTTGTTATGTGTCTTGTTTGGTGAGGTAGTGTCTCTATGCCCAATGAGAGTAGAGCCATATCCGGAGTAGTAGGGACTCGACTATTGGAGATATTTTGAATGATATGGAAAATTTTTTGCCAGTACTGTTTGATTTTATTACAAGCCCACAAAATATGTAGGATGGAGCCCCTATGGCCGCAATTCCTCCAGCATAGTGGAGGTATGTCTGGGTTAAATCCCGCTAGTCTTGTGGGGGTCATATACCACCTAAGAAATATTTTTTGGTAAAGTTCCCATAGGTTCGCGCTTTTAGATGCTTTGTATATGGATGTTATAGCTATTTGCCATTGTTCAATAGTATATGTAGAATTAAGGTCTAGTTCCCAGGTTCTCATAGAGGGGGACTTGGTGCATACTGCTTTTAAGTTAAGGTAGCCATAGAATACAGAGATCCCTTTAATAGAGGTCTTGGGGTTAGTCAAGTAAAGATATATTTTCCAGGGGACTTCTGTGTTAAATAGTATGTTGGATGTCAGTAGGTGGGAAATCTGCCTATGCTTGAATTGGTCCTTGTTTTCTACTTGGTGTTCAATTTGAAGTGCTCTGAAAGATTTAAGTGCTGGACCTATGTAAAGGTCCTCTATGTGTTTGATCCCCATTTGTGGCCAGTGGTTAACATGAAGGTCTGGTATTAGAAGTTCTAGGCTTGTGATAGGTATCGGAATGGTTTTCTGTGGTATGTCAGCTTTTGGTAGTTTTAAGATAAGTTTCCATGCTGATAGGGAGGCTCTTATAGTTGGTGAGTATCTGGGGGGATGAGGCATATGTTCGTGTACCAGTAATAGGTCAGAGAGTTTGTGGTTGGGAGCTTGGTGTCTCTCTAGTGATTGCCATCTCGTCTCATGGTTACCAGGGAACCAAGACTTTAGTTGGGCTAGAATTGCAGCGTAATAGTAATCTTTTATTAATACGTGACCCACTCCCCCAGCCTCCCTGGTTTTGATCAGTTTGTGGAACGCACATCTTGCTCTCTTCCCTTGCCAGAGGAATCCATTGACCAACGCCTGTACTTGGGTAAAAAACCTATCTGGCACAGGGATAGGAAGGGTTCGGAATATGTACAATAGCTGGGGAAGTAACATCATTTTAAATGCCGCCAAGCGGCCTGACCAGGTCGATTCAGTCTTGGATATGGCTTGTAGTTTATGAGGTATTGTTAGTAGATATTGAGTGTAATTAGCGTCTGTCAATTTGTTTGTCTCTGAAGTCAGGGTTACCCCTAGATATTTTATACCTTCTGCTGCCCATTTATAAGGAAACCGCTTTTGGAGGTTGTCTCTTGTGGGTGCATCAATTCCCAGTCCTAATATATACGATTTGTTATCATTGACCTTATAGTAAGACACACTATTAAATAGACTCAGAGCTTGATGAGCCGCCTCCAGGGAAGAAACCACATCTGTCATAATCATTATGATATCGTCTGCAAAGAGACTTATGGAGTGCCTGTCTTGGCCAACAGGGAAACCTATTATTTTCGGATGTTCTCTGATATAGATAGCTAGGGGCTCCATCAATAAGTTAAAGATGAGGGGGGATAGGGGACAGCCTTGTCTGGTCCCATTAGTAATGTTAAATGGTTTGGATATGGTGCCGGACATGAACACCTTGGCGGAGGGTGTGGAGTAGAGAGCCATAATGGCTGAGAATATGGGCCCTGAGAATCCGAAAGATTCCAATACTTTAGCCAGGTACATCCAGTGTATTCGATCGAAGGCCTTCTCTGCATCCAACGCCAAGAGCAGAGAAGGCCCTCGCTGGATTTTTGCTAAGTGGATTATGTTAATCATGCGCCTGGTCGCATCAGATGTTTGTCTGTGTTTGGTGAAGCCCGATTGATCCGGATGAATCAATGTGGGTAATATATCCAATAGTCGGGAAGCTATAAGTTTGGCGTACAACTTCAGGTCTATATTTAATAGAGAGATCGGTCTAAAATTGGAGGGGACAGTGGGCTCCTTCCCTGGTTTTGGCAAAGCGACCACTAGGGCCTCCAACATTTCTGGGGGGAAAGAGGCAGAGGCAGCTGCTTTGGTAAATACTGGAGTCAAGAAGGGGGTCAGTGTAGTTTTAAATTCTTTGTAGTATTCGCTACTAAATCCATCTGGCCCTGGGGATTTGTTTAAGGGTAATGAGTTTATTGTTTTTTGAATTTCTGCTTCGCAAAATGGGAGATTCAGGGATTGTAGTTGTTGGGGTGACAATTTGGGTATGGACAGCTTGTCTAAGAAATCATTGATGATTTCAGGGTTCGGCTGTTTAGTGGTGGGGTCGTCTTTTAAATTATACAGAGAACCATAGTAATGGCTAAATGCATCTGCGATTTTTTGGGGGTGGAATTCTTTTACATTAGTGGCAGGATGAATAATATAGGGTATTCTAGTTTTATATCTGTGTCCTTGTAAATTCTGAGCTAAGAGTTTTCCTGCTTTATTGCCATTCACATAGTAATTCATTTTTAGCCGTTTGGTGGCTTTTTCAAAATTGTCTAGGAGGTGGAGTCTAAGGTCGTATCTAAGTTGCGATAATTTCTGGGAGGTATTCTTATCAGCAAGTGTTTTATTTTTGGTTTCTAAATCTGAAATTTGCTTTGTTAGCTCCGTAGTGCGTTGCTGCCTCTGCCTCTTTGTCCTTGCCCCTATTTGGATCAGCATACCCCTTATGAACGCTTTGTGGGCGTTCCATAACATAATAGGACATTGCACAGAATCAACATTTTCATGAAAAAAATTGTTTAGGTGTTTTTCAATCTGATCCTTGATGGTCTTCTGTTGCAGTAGGAAGGTGTTCAGCCTCCATATTGAATTGGGCCTGGGGTGGGTGGTGTTCGCTAGTGTGAGTACAATTGAGGCGTGATCAGACCAGGTTATGTTGTTAATACGGACGTCTTTAGTGTTGAACAAAATCTGTTGATCTACTAATGCGAGGTCTATTCTTGTGTAAACCTTATGGGGTGCTGAGAAGAAGGTGAAGTCTCTTTCGTTACCATGGATGCATCTCCATGCGTCATACACTTCGTGTCTCCTGATGGAGGGGTTTAGTGAAGGAGGGCTACGTAGGTGTGCGGATGTAGAATCTATCTCTGGTTCCGGGGTGATATTAAAGTCTCCACAAAGAATAAGTGGTCCTTTCTGGTGCTTTCTGATTCTTGTCATCAATTTATTGAAGAAATGTACTTGGTGTTTGTTGGGTGAATAAGCCGTTGCTATTGTGTACGGTGCGGAGTTGATCGTACAGACTAAGATCAAATATCTGCCTTGGGTGTCACATATCTTCTGGAGAAGTGTGAATGCTACTGTGTCTCGTATCGCTATTAGCACTCCTTTTGTTTTGTTTTCAGCGTTAGATGTGAATACATCTGGGAAGCTCTTGTGAGAGCATTTCGGTGGTGCTTTGTTGCAAAAGTGAGTCTCTTGGGCACATAGGATATCTCCTTGGTGGAGCAAGGCTTCTTGCCATAGGGACTTGCGCTTCATGGGGTGATTGAGCCCCTTAGCGTTGATGGAGATTATATTAATAGCCATAGTTCATTTATAGAGAAAGTCATGAGATGGGTGGTGGCCCAGACCTCAACACTTGGTCTACAAGATACATATGTTTTGGTAGTGTCGTGGTGCAAGCAAGACTTACTTGGATATTTTGTTGCTGTTAGATAGCCCTGCGGTATAGTTGTGAGCTGTGTTGGTGTCACAGTCCGTTGTGATTCTCTGCCGCTCTTCTGGAGTTTTCTGTAGATTCGATGTGGAGTCGACCACGTCCCACGTGCACTAGTAGGAGATTGGGGAAGGAACAGGAGAAAGAGGGGAGCAGGGGGTGCAGAAAAGAGAAAAAAGACATAAAGCAGCCACAAAAAAAAATAAGTTGTTAACTTTGTTGCATACATCTGGTTGCAACTTAACTTGGGGGTAATTATACCCATAGACAGCTTATCGCTGTGAGATGTTGTTGGGGGGTAAGTCTTTTCCTAGCGACTCCAATGGTCAGGGACAAGTTGCAATTTTTGTCTCATCCATGCATTCCATTCAAGAGTGAGAGGTAGTATTTTTAGTCGGGATCTTTTTCCATTCCTGGGTGAGTCGGCGGGGATTGCTAGATATAGCAGATTCTTCTTGGGGGTCTGGCAGTATATCCCATTCCCTCAGGAGGGCTATACCTTTTTCCAGGGAGGTCACAGTGTAAGTGTGGTTGTTCCTAGTCACAGTTAGTTTTGTAGGGTAGCCCCATCTGTATATTATTTTGTGGTTTCTTAGTACCTTTGTCACTGCATTTAAGTTTTTCCGTTTTTGCAGAGTGTACTGTGACAGATCAGCAAAAAATTGAAGGTTTTGGCAGGGAGCGGGGATTTGGTCTTGCTTCCTCATTATAGACATCAGTTGTTCCTTGATGTGGAAGAAGTGTAGTCTAAGAATCACATCCCTAGGTATCTGGTCGGATAGGTGGGTAGGTTTGGGCAGCCGATGTATCCTATCTATGGTGACATCTAGGTCTGTGAGTGATGGCATGAGGGATTTGAATATGGCGGTAGCGTGTGCAGCTAGATCAATCTGCAGCACAGATTCAGGGATCCCCCTGATTTTCAGGTTGTTCCTTCTGGATCTGTCCTCTAAATCCGCCATTTTGGCTTTGATCCAATCTGATTCGGCTTCATTCTCCTCATGGGCATCCACTAGTTTATTGATGGCTGTGGCGTATTCTCCCATCTTGGACTCAATGTGGTCCACCCTGTTTCCCACCTCCTGTATATCTCTATTGATCCTGTGCATGTATCCTGCCATGTCTGATTGCAGAGAGCTGCGCAGCGATAGAAGCATGTCTTTTAGGACAGTGTCCATGACCGGCATGTTTTGTGTGGGGAACGATTCTATTGATTCCGGTAGTTCCCTAGTGTCTTCCCCTGAATCTGATGTTGGGCTCCCCGCTCTGTCTAATCCCTCGTCATCCATTCTGGGTTTGGTCTTGGCTGGGCTACATGTGGATGGGGTAGAGGGGTACTGCCGTCTATCGTCCGGGAAGTCCCTCATTTGTGGCCCATTACCTTTAGATGAGGTCCGCTGCTGCCTCGAGGTTTCTGGTGACGAGTAGGCCTCGGCGCCATCTTGACTTTCGGCCTTGCCGCTCGCAGGGTAATAGTCCGTCAGCCGTTGCGGTTTTCGGTCCTGTTTTCTCTTCCCGGACATCGTTCATGTGTGATAGGTGTATGCCCGCTTTGTGTCTCGGTAATTCCGCCGTGGATGGTCGCTCGTCGGTCGCTGTTGTCCCTGAGTTTGCCGGAGCTCCGCTGTTACACGTCCATCCGGCTCGCTCGCTAGGCCACGCCCCCCCAATAAATACATTTTTTGGATGAAAACGAAATTCCGAAACAAAATATTTCAGTGTGAACATGTCTAGTGTTAATTAGACATGTGCACACTGAAATATTTCGTTTCGGAATTTCGTTTTCGTCCAAAAAATACATTTATTTAGTTACTCCCGAAATTCGTTTTTATTTATTTTTTTTTTTGTTAAAAATTGCATTCGTCCGAAAATCCAAATTAATTAAGGTCGAATCTGTCATTGAAGGCTTATGGTGTCTGTCGAATGTTCAAAGAAGATTCGACAGGGCAGCTAAACTGTATGACTCTGTATAGTTTAGCTGCTCCCTCGAATCTTCTTAGAACTTTCGACAGACACCATAAGCCAAAGATTCAACGTTTGTATGCTTTTCGTTGCTTTGTCGAATCTTTGTCATTCATGTTGAATGTATATAGTTCAAACAGAAAATGGACTGGTTATAGTGATCACTGATCAGACAGGTAACAAGATAGGGTATATAGAATCTATATAGAATCTCAATCTATGATATAGAATCTATAATAATAAATCCCCCCCCCCCCCCCACAACACGGACAGGCTCTGAGGCTATCACAACACTAGCAACACTAGTATCACTATCAGGTTCACAACACTAACACAATAGCAGCAGATTATTATGAAAAAGTTAGGTTGAACTGTAGCTGGCTTCACTATTGTTCTGCTGCTGTGCTTATGCTTAATTGCTAAATAATTCAGGTTCTCTGACAAACGGACCAGCTAAGATTGACTGTCTTCTGAAATGATTCAGTGTGTGTGTCTCTCTCTGCTAGCAATTGTAAGTGAAAGTAAGTTGGCTGTACGTGTGTACTTAGTTCTAGCTATTTTACTGCTCCTCCTCTTTGGTTACAATCAGCCAATAACATTCATCATCATCATTATTTTAATTTTACTTCCCCCACCCAATTCCAGCAGCAATCTTTTCTCTCTAAGTCGAATATTTTCTCTCTAAGTCGAATATTTTCTCTCTACGTCGAACCTTCTCTCTACGTCGAATATTTTCTCTCTACGTCGAATATTTTCTCTCTACGTCGAACCTTCTCTCTACGTCGAATATTTTCTCTCTCCGTCGAATATTTTCTCTCTGCGTCGAATATTTTCTCTCTATGTCGAATATTTTCTCTCTATGTAGAATAATCTTGGGCTAATAGAGTTAAGGTTAGGCACATTCGACCACAGGTTCGATGGACACAGATTGTTATTGTCAGCGTTGAATCTCCTATCTATATTGAACTGTTGTCGAGACGAAAACGAAAATAAAGCATTTGTTTATGTCGGATCTTTCGTTTTTCGGATTCTGCACCTTTGTTATTGTTTATTAAAACAATAACGAAAATACCTGAAATTCGGACAAAAATTCATTTGGATAAAAACGAATGCACATGTCTAGTGTTAATGATGGTTTTTGTTTGGCTTTTCTGTATGTAAATCCCATTTCCATTAGCCAATGTCTTACAGAGTCAGACATTGCCTCCAGTTTCTGACCATTTGTTCCTCATTGGTTTTGTTGTGCATTTTCTGTTTTCAAGGCTTATTGCTTTAAGTTTTCTAACTTGACACTTTGATGTCTTCCTTGGTCTACCAGTACGCTTCCCTTTTAACAACCTTTCCATTTAATTTGTACTAATGGAAACCATTATTAACACCTAAACAGAAAAAAACAAGGTTACAGTGGGTTAAAGAAAAGAAATCATGGACTGTGGATGACTGGATGGAAGTGATATTCAGTGATGAATTACGAATCTGCATTGGGCATGAAGTTAGTTTGGTGTCATTCCTATGAAATGTACAAAGACCACTGCCTAAAGAAAACATGCAAATTTCGACAATCATTGATGATATGGGGTTGCATGTCAGATAAAGGTACGGGGGAGATGACAGTCATTAAATATTCAATAAATGCCGCAGTTTATATTGAGATTTTTGGACACTTTTCTTATTCCATCAATTGAAAGGATGTTTAGTGATGATGAAATCATTTCTCAGGATGTAATCTGATGCAAATGTTTGTTTGCAAAGTACATAGTACATAGTGAACTTCAAAGTACATAGTGAATCCATAATATTTTCCTTAGAATTGAGTGATTCCATATTTTTCCTCTGCTTGATCTACAAAAACAGTTGCAACTGACTACAGTTAGCCAGAAGGTTGGAATGTTAAATGAAAATAGTTTTGAGGCATGTCTGTGATTCGTTTTTTTTTCTACACAATTAAACAATTGAATGAACATTTTCCAAGAGTGGTGAGTTCATACTTCTTGCCAGGGTTTCTATGTACTATTTTACAAGTTCATTTAATCAGGTTCTCTAGAAAGCATCTCACACAGTAGAAAAAAAATTTCATTTTTTTTTAGTTCTGTCTTGCATGGATCAATTTGTTCATTCCCGTCAAAAATAAGAAACCTCAATATGTAAATCTGAATAGAATGATGGTTAGTACTTATGCTTTGCAGCACTGGGGTCCTTAGGTTGAATCCTTGTCAGGACACTATCTGCATGGAATTTGCATGTGTTTTTACGTGGGTTTCCTTTCCTACTCCAAAGACATGCTTTTAGGTTAATTGAATCCTGTCTAAATTGGCCTTAGTATGCATATTTATGCATGTAAGCTAGGGACCTTAGATTGTAATCTCCATGAGGGCAGCGACTGATGTGAATATACAATATGTAAAGTGTCTGCACTATTTTCACCGATCAGCCATAACATTAAAATTACCGACAGGTAAAGTGAGCATCTTGTTACAATGGCATCTGAAAGTCAGTGGGGTATATTAGGCAAGTGCACAGTTAGTCAAGTTAAAAAAAAGACACTAGTCCATCACGTTTTTTTTTTACAAATTTTTACTACATGTATAGTTCAACCAATAAATGAAAAAAATAATGAAAAATGGAAATGTTACATAAACACTAGCCTATACTCATAGTTAATCCAGAGGAAGGCAAAGAAAAAAAACAATAAAGTATGATCCAATTTGCTCCAGTCAGGGTAAAAAAATTCCCTCTTGATCCCCTAGGAGGCAATAAATATTCCTTGGATCAACTACCGTTGATGTTATTGCCTTTTAAAAATGAGTATCCAGATACATTTTGTGCATTAAGGAATGCATCCAGCTCTTTGTAAAACAATCTACTGAGCTGGCCAGAACTAATTCTTGAGGTAGTCTTTTCCACATTTTCACAGCTCTTACTGTGATGTAGCCTTTCCATATGTGAAGGTGAAATATTTTTTCCCCCAGACATAAGGAATGCCCCCTAGTGCTCTGTAATGTAAACATGTTGTGAATGAAGTTGATGTGTTGATGGGCAATGCAGTTTATGTATAGGGCTGCTTAGCCACAGACTGGACAGGTGCCCATGCTGACCTGTGCAAATGTGTCTACAATGGACACGTGGGCATCAGAACTGGACCACGAAAAAATAGAAAAAGGTCATGAAGGATGCTAAATAGTTTTTATTAAGAGATTTGTTTTTCCATTCTGTGCATTAAGATCAGTGATATAAGTAACTGAGTTAAAATAAACTGAGTTACCTAACGCAGTTACTTTAGAGGGTAACGAGTAATCTGATTACTTTTCCCCTCATGGTAACTCAGTTCCCATTACTTTGGCTTACTTACCCCAATTACATCTACCGCCACTAGATGGCAGTAGTGTAATTCTGGTGTCCTGCCAAAAAAGTTCCCCCGCCGCATAAGGACCCCCTGTACTGCGCAGGCGCAGGGCTTGCGCAGTACGAAGGACTACGGAGCTTCCGAAAATTGCCGAACCTAAACAGCTCTGAGTGAACTCTACACCGTGCAGGCGCAGTTAACATGTAATTGTACGAGGAGATGTCGCACGCTCTCGATGCTTGTGCTACTCTGCAAGGGGCGTCTCAACAAGAGGGAGGGGCCAGAAGCACAGAAGAGGGACCTGAAAAGAGGAGGATCCATGCTGCTCTGTGCAAATCCACTGCACAGAGCAGGTAAGTATAACATGTATGTTTTTTTTTGTAAAAAAAATACTTTACAATCACTTTAATAGATGGTGATAAGCAATGATGCTTTTCCAAGATTATGTTTTAGATATATATGCATGTAATAGATTGATGTGGAGGAATCCAGGTGGTCCACGTTGGGAATATTGTCTGCTGTGTTTTGCTTAAAAGAAGTTCACTGATGTATGACAGCCCCTGTCTACAGAGGGTGGAGAGAGGAGATCTGAGTCTAAGGAGTGTTTAGCCTGAAGTGCTTTTGACTTTCTTAGTAATAAGTTGTCAAATTACTCTGGTGAGTGAGCAAACTTAAAGCGGAACTTCACTCTCTCAATCAACATGGACTATTTCCAATCCTCATGTAGCATTAGTGAATAGATAGGAAAGTATACATTTTTACTTGTGTTAAACTTTTTTTTTTATTATTTTTTTTCAGTTACTTACTGGTTTCCAGGCCTAGGCAAATGCTGTCATACATCTCAGAAGCCTTCAGGAGGGGAGGGAGGATTCCATGAAGTAAATGCTACATGAATCATCTGCCCTTACTCAAGATGGCCACTGCCAGAATTGCCAGAGGGTGTTTTTCAAACTTATTTATCTGCAAAATAAAGCACGGAGACATGGAAGTATGGGGATGTTTGCTTTAAATACTAAAAATGAATGGAATAGCATTTTTGTTTTGTGGTGTCCAGATACAGTGCAATTCCACTTTAAGGAGGAGCAGCACATCTGGAGCTCAGGAGTTTTTGTATTCTACACTGCATTGCATGTTCTCAATTTGGATTGTGGCCTTTACAATATATGAAGTTTAAGCATGTGCAGAATTCTGTTAAATGAAGTTCACAAGATTTGAACACTTTGGGGTTCATTTACTAAAGCACCTTGTCGGCAAATGGGCTCAAAAATCCAAACATGCATTGACTTCTCTTAGTTCAAACATCTCAGTAGTGACACAACTAAGCGTGCCCAGACTAGGAAACCTACAAAGTGCCTTTTTTTGAGGTGCTGTAGTAAATGCCCTTGTTCGCAAGCCTGGAAATGTTGTTTGAAATGCAGGAACCTGTTTTTGCAAAAGCCTGATTAATAAAAAGGCTAACATTTACATATATTTTTAAGAGTATACATCAATACTTAACTATAGAACTGTTACTATGCTTAGAAAAGCCAGCACAGATATTCTAAGAACTTTTTAATTTCCTTTGTAATTTTATTTAGCTGTGTTTTTTTGCTTCTTATACAATATTTATCTTTTCTTGTTTTTTTAAATAATGCTAGTACCGTGTTTTATTGTTTTTTTTTTTTTGTCTTTTTTTATAGCACTGCACAGGTACATATGCTTAAATAACAGTTGCTTTCTTTCTGTGCTTGCTAATGAACTTAGATCTTTGGTCTGTAGTGTGCGAATTGATGCACATAACACAGGTGCAGACGCTTTAGGCATTCATGAAGAAGGAGACTGAATGACCCTGGTGGGCGTGTCCTTTATTGGGCATGTGTAGGCATGCGCACAATACAACCTACAGTATGTTTTATAAAGGACTGCGGTAGTAAAAAATGTGATGTGTCCCAACAACATAAATACATATAAAAATAAAAATACAGAGGGTGACACCATTATTCCATGGGGACACACCAATAAAGAAAAACAAATCATAAATTCACAAATCAATAAACATAAATCCTGATGTAAGTTCACCACCTATATTCAAATGTCCAAATAATATAAGTAGTTATGTATAGGAGGGTTCTACCATCATTGCAAATCTTACCATATGATTTCTCTCATTAATGACAATAAGCTTCCTTGTGAATTCCACAACAACACCAATTGCAGCCTCTTACCAAGAGCTAAGACCCGAAATATAGATGGTTTTATAGCAGCATGTTGTCAGTAATCATCCATCATCCGTGCAACCTGCAGATTTTGTGTAATAAATATTGTGCATCAACTCACATAAGTACATGGATAAGTCACATGGCTTAATGTACAAATGGCAGAGGTGAAAACAGTGAATTATTGCTTTGTATTGTTCTTTCCTTGTGTGTGTCACTTTGGAATAGTGTTGTCACCCTCTGAACTTAGGGCTGGTTCACACCACAGAGATGCAGTCTACATGCGGTTATCTAGGGTTATCGATTTGAATACCAACCATGGCACTACCTGCTTTGAAGTTTGTATGTTCTACCTGTGCCTCCATGGGTTTTCTCCCAC
>JAQSEC010000275.1:0-12476 GCA_028564925.1 Lithobates sylvaticus | reverse complement strand
TAAGCTGTACAGGTGTACCTGACATTGCTGATGCTATGGCCTTCAGTTCCATCCAAATCTGAGAGAGCTGATCACAGTCCCAGAAATATGTGCCTAAAGGTACCATGGAGGGGACAGCCCCTAAAACATAACACGGATGTCCCTGGGAAGATAGAATGAAGTCTAGAGGGGGTGTAATACCATCCTGTCAATACTTTATAGGCGGTTTCTCTAACCGCTAAAGATTTTGAGGCGTTGCGCAAGTTATTCAGCATTGTGTTCCAGTCCTCCGGGTCGAATTGTTAGCTACAGTCGGATTCCCATTTACTTTTATAGGATGGTTCCCCTGGGAACTCTGCAGAAAGAATCAATTTATAGAGGATAGAGATAAGGCCTTTTCCTCTGGGGGAGTCACGGCAGATCTGTTCAAATGGGGTAGGGGGAGGATGGTAAAAAAAATATTATTATAGGCCAAGTGGGAACTGAAAAAAATTCTAAACTGCGTTGTAGTGGTAGTGTTCCCTAAGTGGGATTTGTTTTTGTGTGCGGAGGAGGACAAATGTGGCGTAAGAATTAATAATCTTAAGGTCAGTCAGCATGACCAAAAGAGTTGGAGGTCCACCAAGAGAAACTTCCCAGGTGTCTAAATCTATGGTAAACAAAGGATCTCCTAGAAAGGAGGAGCTTTGAGGTGCAAGCGATATCAGGCCGAGTTTACCTTTAAGCGATTCCATAGTGTAAGTGAGTGCGCCACTAAAGTATTTTAGGGGAAGTCTTTTAGATGTGAAATTTGTGGGGGACCAAAGTATGGAGGAGAGCCGTAGGGTTTAATAGATATACCCATTCAAATTTGACACAGGGTACCCTGGAGTCGAGTATGTTCCATTGGGCTATCTGGGAGAAACAAGCGGCCAGGAAATAAAGCCAAAGATTTGGTAGACCGAGACCACTAGCTGTTTGCGAGTTATATAGAACCTGTTAAGAAAATCTAGGCAGTTTGTTTGTTGTTCTGCCAGACAAACTTGTTGACGTCCTTTTGTAGTTTATCTATAAAGGTTATGGGGATAATGAAAGGTAGGGCTCTAAATAGATATAGAAGTTTGGGTAAAAGGGTCATTTTGACTTCCGGGCTGCCGGTCTTTGTCGGTTTCCTGTGCGAGATACCCACCCTCCCTTCCCCTTTTTAGGGCATTTCTTAAGTATTCTTACTCCAAACAGAATACTCATTTCACATCATTTCATAGCTACTCTCATTTCATCACTCCTTATCTAGGGTATGCCCCCTTATTTTGGTGTACCATACGATAGACCAAGGCACGCTTTCAGGTCTATTTCATGTTGGTAAGTTTGTGTTAAACCTGTATGTCATCGTTACTCATATCGGCCATTTTTTTTTTACATACTGTCACCAGTCAGTGTCCCTGATCACTGCCACACCAGTTATATGATATTATATTTCTTCATTTTTAAATAATTTTAACAAAATTACAACTTCAAAAAACATGCCATGCCTCTTACTAAATACTATCTAATTTCCAAAGAGAGGTCATTTGGAGGTATTTGTACTGTGCTGGCATCTTTGGGCCTCAGGAAATGAGATGGGGTGTCATCAGGGCTGATCAATTTTCATATATATATATATATATATATATATATATATATATATATATACCATTGTTTGTGGACTCTATAACTTTCCTACATACTAAATTATATACACTGATTTGGGTTATTTTCACCAAAGAAATATAGCAGAACACATTTTGACCTAAACTTATGCAGAAAGATCACTTATTTGCAAAATTTTGTAACAGAAACACAGAAAAACTAAAACATTTCCCATTGTTTTTAGTTTATTTAGCAAATAATAAAAATCCCAGTCATGATTAAATGCCACCAAAAAAAAAGCTTTATTTGTGTGAAAAAAATTATATAAATTTCTTATGGGTACAGTGCTGCATGACTGCACAATTGCTATTCAAAGTTCGACAGCTCTGAAAGCTGAAAATATCCCCCCCATCAAATGCAACTTAAAAACATTTAAAAAGGTATACATTAGGGGGGAAATAATCATTGCCTTACATCCAAACTCAAGCTTCTGAAGATGATGTTACTTAGCTTTTCTGTTGGATCAGCTTTACCAGGATCTAGAACTGCACAACTACGACCTGTACAAATGCACTGGGAGCTGGATGTAAATAAATGCTTCAATTGTATTTTTGTTTGGAGGCACACACACAAAAGGGTGATGTTTTTTGATTTATCATGCTACATTTGGAAAATATTAATTAGCATGAGTATAAGAAGATGTGCTAAATAGTCATTAATTTTATTCTACAAAGATCAATGTCAGATAAGGGGAAGAAAGGCAATTTGCACCTCTTTCCTCTTCTATCCTATTAATATTACCAGTCTACATCCAATTTAGTTGCCTTTGAAATTAATTTATATAGACACCACATCTCTATATTATGTATGTCAGGTAGTAGCTTAAATTGAAATGCACATGCGGTACATAAGCGTGAAGTTTTCTTTTACTAAAAATCTCTTTTATTTCAACTTAAAGAGGAACTGCAGTCTGCTCATAAGTTGTAAAGCGCTGCATAAACTGTTGGCCTTATATAAATCCTGTATAATAAAAACATCTTTGCCAGTCTGAAGCTTCTCTCCAACCACTTTGCATATTATTTTATATATATACCGTGATTCTGTACTTGGCACATATGCTGCAGAAATCTCCCTCCACTGAGTCTGGATGCAACCATTTTAACTGTGGGCAGCTGAAGCTGCTGCCTGTTCACTTGCTGGATTTAAACAGACACACAGAGGCACACTTCCAGCTCTGCAGCCCTGAAGCTTTCATTGACCCTCATATGACTCATCCCCCCTCCCTTCTTGGCAAACTCTCACGAGAGTGAGAGAGAGAGAGAGCTGTGCATGATGTCATAAGCCTAGGCTTTTTACCAGACAAGAAACAAGAAGTGGACTATATAAGGCATTTACTGGCAGAATTTTTTTTTTACTATCCAAAGTTAAAACAACAAGGGCAGAAGATTTAATAGATGGAAAGTTGAAAAAATCACTGAAGGCCCACTTTAATGACCAATTTATAGGAAATATCAACTTTATGATAGAGTATATTTTTATTGTGTTACTAAACACATTTTAGTATTATTTAATTATTACTTTTGGGTAATATATGTTTCTTTGCACCCATCTAAGTGTAGGCTGTTTAATAAAGGAAAAAACATAAATGTAATGCACTCACCAGTGGCGGCTGGTGCTCAATTTTTTGGGAGGGGGCGGCAAACAATCCTTCCTCCTCCTTGGCGGACAATACGATCGCTTCTCCTCATGGCCAATCCGGTCTCAGGACCCACTTCCTGATTGGCCCGGAGGAGAATGAGGAAGACAATAGCGAATATCAATTTACTATTGTCACACAACTGGGTGGGCTCAGGGCGCAGTGCTCTGCTCCCAGAGCCCATCCATTTTTTAAGCTAATTAGAGCTTCAGGCTCTAATTATGTGCTTAAAAAAACAACCCCATGGAAATACATGCATCCGGCGCCCTGCATATAGCAAAACAGGGAATAAAATCAAGCACATTCCTTAGTAAAAGCACCTGAAAGTAAACACAAAAACACGTTAGGCACATAGTTAATCCTTTGATTGCCCTAGATGTTTAGCCCCTTGCCATCCAGTGTCATTAGTCATTAGCACAAATAGGATCAATAATCAGCGGATCCCATCCTCTCCTGCGCATGCTTCGCAGACTGATCCCATTCATTCCGGAAAAGGAGAAAGCAGTAGTAGTGGGAACTATCATCAATTCGCGTCTCGACTACGCAAACTCCCTCTACATAGGATTACCGGATTACCAGATTGCACGCCTACAATTCGTCCAAAACACAGCAGCAAGACTAGTCACCGGAAAGAAACCTTGGGAATCGATCTCCCCATCCCTAAGGACCCTCAATTGGCTCACGGTAAAAGATAGGATCACATTCAAGACCCTCTGCCTCACCCACAAATGTACACAAGGAAACACTCCTCAATACCTTTGTGAGAAAATAGAAAAATACATACCAAATCGCAGCCTTTGATCGACAAACCAAAACCGCCTTATCATCCCCAAAGCCCGCTACAAATCGAAGGGAGAACGAAGATTCGCAGTACAGGGACCTCTGCTATGGAATGCTCTACCAAACCGCTTGGAAGAACCGCTTGGAAAAAAACCATCAGGCCTTCAGGAAAAAACTCAAGACCCACCTCTTCTAATATATCAGGACAACAAGGGCAGACAAGCGCCTTGAGGCGATTCAGTTCGCATTTGCAGCACTATACAAATCATTCATTCATTTATTAGTAGACTGACAGTGCATAGTTTTAGCACTGATCACTGTATTAGTGTCACTGGCTCCCACAAAATGTCAGATTGTCTGCCGCAATATCGCAGTCCTGCTATAAGTCATTGATCGCCGCCAATACTAGTATAAAAAAAAATCTTAGTATATATACCATACTTTGCAGATGTTATAACTTTGTGCAAACCAATCTATATACGCTTATTGGAATTTTTGTTATCAAAAATATGTAGCAAAATACATTGTGGCCTAAATTTATGAAGAAATTCGATTTTATTTTTATTGGATATGTTTTATAGCAGAAAGTTAAAAATATGTATATTTTTTTTTTCCTAAATTGTCTGTAATTTCTGTTTATAGTGCAAAAAATTAAAAAAATCCAGTGGTGTTCAAATACCACCAAAAGAAAGCTCTATTTGTGGGGGAAAAAAATACATACATTTAATTTATGTACAGTGTTTCATGACCGCGCTATTGTCAGTTAAAATAACGCAGTGCCATATAGCAAAAAATGGCCTGGTCATGAAGGGGCTAAATCTTCCGGAGGTCAAGTGGTTAATGTTCTGAGTTTGCATGTTTTGACTGTCTGTATTTATGAGCAGTAATGAGCCGAATATGCCTGAGTTTGGTTCAGGGCAGGTTTGGCAAACATTATTGCTGAACCCAAACTCCATTGAAGTCAATTGGAGTTGAATGTTAATAAACAATAATTGCCATTTTCTCAGATAATAGGCAAGTGATTGTCAAACAAATGGCATGCACTAAAGCAAAAAAAAAAAAGTTTAAAAAATTTGTTTTTTTTAAAAATTAAGTTTGTAATTTTTATTGAAATTGGAAATATAACAATAGTACATAAACATAAGTACGTAAATAAACAGACATTTGGTTTTGCATACACTTACACAACGTATTTTGAAAGAAAAAGAAAAGTAAATAAGTATAAAAAAGTAATAAAAAAAAAAAAAATAAATACAATTATCAAAACAGTCACAGCACTACCAATACAGCAAAGACTTGAATCGTGACCTATATTTCACTACGTAAATATAGGCATAAGAAGGTGTGTGTCTAAAAAGAGGACAGCGGGTTAAGACATTAAAAGCAAATAAAGGGATATCTGGCAGACAGATAGCTTTAGGTATGTGATATTTCATTGGAAGAGATGAAGCAGGTACCAGGATTAAGGTCTGAATGATCCCATAGGTCCCAGATTTTAGAAAATTGTGGAAGGGTATCATGTATTATCGCAGTGAGACGCTCTATTCGACATATTAATTCCAGCGCCTGTAGGACTTGAGAGAGGGAGGGTGGGGTAGAAGAGAGCCACCGCAGGGGAATAGCCCTTTTGGCAGCAAGTATGATAAAAGTAGTGAGTTTTTGGGCGTGTTTGGAGAGTCCAGGGATAGGCAGGCTTAATAGAAAATGCATTGGGTCTAATGGGAGGGAAATATTGAACAGATCTTGGATAAAGGTCTGAATAGTCGACCAGAATGGGCGTATCAAGGGGCATTCCCAAAAAATGTGAAAGTGGGAGCCTATGTCTCCCAGGCATCTCCAGCACACCCTAGGGATCTTAGGATCGTATTTGTGTATGGTTTCAGGGGTTTTATACCAGAAGAGTAATATCTTATAGGCCGTCTCTTTTTGTTCTACACACTGCGATGATCTGGAGATAGCTTCCCAAATCTTCTGCCAATGGGGAAGTGGGATGGAGCGGTTTATCAACTGTGACCATTTCCGCATATAAGAATGAGATGTGTCGGTAATAGGTGTAGTGTCGTGAAGGAATCTGTATATGTCGGTAATCATGTGGGTCTGGTATGGTCCCTGAGCAATTAGAAGTTCAAATGGGGTAGGCTTGTCAAGGCTTAAAGTAGGGGATTTAGAGGCAAAATAGTGTCTAATTTGCAAATATTAATAGAATAGCTGTTTAGGGATCTGGTGTTTCTTTTGCAGTTCTTCAAATCATAGGAGCATTCTGGTAAGGGGGTGTACAATGTTTCGAAGCTGGAATATACCTGCTTGTGTCCATGGAAGCTTTCTTTCGTATGTCAAACTGTCAGGGATATCGGGGGTTAAACAGTACATTTAACAGCGGAGGGCATGGAGAAGCAAGGGAAAATTGTCGCGAGCATTTCTTCCATAGGTCAAGAGAGAATAGCATTGGGCCTAGGCATATGCTTCTGAGTTGGCACATGGAAGAGCTTAAATCTGTCCAAATCATGGCACAAATGTGTACTGGTTAGTGATACTCATCTCAATCTCTGTCCAGACACTAGGTGCCATTCTGGATGACCAAGTAACAATTGTTTTAAGGTGGGTAGCAAAGTAGTATTTAATAATGTCCGGGGTCCCCAATCCGCCTCGCAACTTGGGGGCTAGCATTACCGAGCTCGCTATCCTATGGGTCTTGTAGTGCCAGCTAAAGTTAAGAAATGTTCTTTGCATCGCTTTTAGTTGTGACATGGGAATGGGAATTTGGAGTGTGTCAAAGAGATAGAGAAGTCTTGGCATTACAGACATCTTTAGAACATTGATGCGACCTAGAAGAGAGATAGGGTAAGCATCCCATTGTTTCAAAGTCTGTCGATGTCTCGAAAGAGTGGGGGGTAGTTAGCTTGATATAGGGGTGAATATGAGGAAGTTATGTTAACACCTAAATACTTGAGAGAGTCCGTGCACCAATGAAAAGAATAGTTTTGTTTGAGGTTGGTAAGGTCTGGGGGTTGGATATGTAAGGGTAGAGCTTCTGTTTTACTCGTGTTGATTTTGTATCCAGATATAGAGCTGAAGTCTTTCAACAGGGCTGTAAGATTAGGAAGAGAGATATGGGGTTTTGTCAGGGTTAGAAGGACATCGTCTGCAAATAGGGACAGCTTATACTCTCTTTGGCGTAGTAAGACTCCCCCAATATCAGGGTGCATACGAATAGCTGCCGCCAGGGGTTCCAGACAGAGAATGAAAAGGAGGGGGGACAGGGCACATCCCTGTCTGGTTCCGTTACTTAACGATAAAGGTGATGACAGATAAGAAGCTAGCTGAACTTGGGAAGAAGGACAAGAATAAAGGGCATTTAGGGCTGTTATGAAGGGGCCTTTGAATCCATAATTGGAGAGAGTAGCGAACATATATGGCCAACTAAGCCGATTGAAGGCCGTTTGTGCGTCGAGGCTTAAGATTAGGGCCAGGCGGGATGTCTTGTTTAGTAGGTCTATGAGGTCTATTGTACGTCTTGTGTTGTCTCCTGCATGTCTGGCTTGTACAAAGTCGACCTGGTCTTTATGTATAAGTCTAGGGATTATGTGAGTTAGTCTATAGGCCAGTATTTTTGTGAAAATCTTATAGTCCGAATTTAATAATGCAATAGGTCTATAGTTGTCAGGTAGGGAGGGATCTTTGTCAGGTTTTGGAATGACCGAGATATGAGCATGGATAAATTGTGGGTGTGGTATCGTCCCTTTGAGTAGTGAAGCATATAGAGAAATCATATGAGGACTTGGTAAGAATGTCTTGTAATATGAGTAGGGTAGTCTGTCTGAGCCAGGGTCTTTTTGGTTGGGGAGCTGTGTAACTACCTCTTCCAACTCTTCAGGTGTGATGTCTGAATTCAAGTCTATAAGGTGTTCAGGTAAAAGTTTGGGTAGCTGTAGGTGTTTGGAGAAAAGATCGAATTTCTCTTGTGTAAAGCTATAATTTGGATCTGTCTGTAGGCAGTTATATAATTGGCGATAAAATTCTCTAAAAAGTTTGGACATAGTTAAAAGGCAATAGGTGGGAGATCCGTTGGGGTGTCTAAGAAAATCAGGAGAAGATTGAAAGGGACGTTTCAATTTGTTTACTAGCAGTTTGTGGGGTTTGTTTGAGTATTCATAAAACTTCTGCTTGGACCAGAGAAGGGATTTGTCTATTTTGCTCATAGTTAGGGATCTAAGCTGGTTTCGTAGTGACACTACAGTCCGGAGTCCAGCCACCGTGGGGGAGGCCAATAGTAGCTTCTCTGCTGAGCGTAGTTTAGTCATGATAGATGAGTATTGAAATGTAGCGTCTTTTTTAAGACGGGAACCTATAGCTATACATTGTCCTCGGAAGACAGCTTTATGTGCCTCCCACAGGGTGGAGGACCCCTCGACTGTGCCTTTGTTAAGTTGGAAGTATTCCATCAATCCATTGGATAAAAGTTCTTTAGGTTCAGGGGAGCGGAGAACTGTTTCATTTAGTCTCCAATGACAGGTTTTGGGAGAGGCAGAGGAGAGGTGAACATCAAGCTGGACGGAGGAGTGGTCCGACCATGTTATGGGATTGATTTCAGAAGAAACCGTTGATGTTAGGAGGGGTGTGGAAATAAAAAAATGGTCTAGCCTAGAATAAAGTTTGTGAGGGTGTGAAAAGAATGTGAATTGTTTGTGGGTAGGGTGTTTAATCCTCCAAATATCCAAGAGGTTTTTGGCTCTTATTAGTCTACGGAATGACTTAGATAGGCGATTGGCCCTGGGGGGTGAGGCTGATGGAAATAGTGTGTGTCTATCCCTATCTGCGGACATGGTCATGTTAAAGTCTCCTCCGATCACCATAAAGGGCTGGGAGAATTTGTCTACGGTATCAAACATAGAGGACAGGAAGCTGATCTGGCCCGAGTTGGGAGCATAAACATTAACAATTGTGAGGGATTGAGTAAGAAAAGAACATTTTAGAATGATAAACCTGCCCTGGGGATCCAGGTGGGAGGATTGAACTCGTAGAGGGCAAAGTCGGTTAATCAAAAAGCTACGTCTGCCTTTCCCGATGGATCGGAAGCCATAAAGGATGTCGGGAAGTGCTTGCTAGTGAATCTGAGGGATCCCCCAGGGATCCCCCCCCCCCCTTGAACAAAAATTATATCTGCTTTGGAAGTTTTAAACTCCTTCAAGGCTAGCCATCTTTTTTGAATGGAATTTAAACCTTTGAGGTTATAAAGTCAGGAATTTTAGCACCATTACAACTTAATTGGAAGAAAAAGCATTATACACTTCATACGGTATATCTTAGGGGAGGAATGTCTTGGAGCCCTGTAAAAAAAAGTACATATATCAGAAAGATACATGCAACAGTGGTAGCAGCGTGACTGAGCGGTAATATCCTTATAAAAATTAGCAGGCTCAGGTTGGAGAAAAGAAAATCTGAGACCATACAAAAAAGAAAACATAATGAGAAAAAAGAAAAAAGAAAAACTGAGTTCAAAATGAGGAGTAGAAACGTAACGTCCAACAAGTAGAAACCTGGATGGCCGAACGCCACCAGGAAGCCCAGGTCTAAGCCATGGGTCAGGAGCGGAGACATGGAGATCTCCAAACACAAGGACAAGGAGGTCTCCCATCACTCTCCAAAGCAAAAACTTGCCCATGGTTTAGAGAGAAAAAAAAGGGGGCTAAAAACGTAGCCTGATCAAACCAGGGCAGCTGTGATATGTTTGGCCGCCTACCCCCCGGGCCAGGGGGTGTGTGAACCCATTAAAGGGTTGTTGACCACCCAAAAAAAACTTAACTGGTGGTCAAGTAAAGTAGTGTACTCAGAGTGGTTGTTAAAGAGAACATTCAGGTCGGGAATCTTGAGGCATGGCGTTTCTGGGGTGTAAAGTTCGACTTGGATGGCTTCTGTCTCACCAGGGTCCAGACACGGCTCAGAGCCATCGGTGGTTTGGGTGTAGCTGGGAGAGGTGGAGGTTCTTCATCAGGGAGGGGTGGGATTCCCAAGTTGCGTAAGAAGATGTCACTTTCTTGAAAAATCCCGTAGAGAATATTAAATGCCTTCCTTGGATGGAGAAAGATGGAAAGGGAAACCCCAACGGTAACTTATCTTGTGGGATTGAAGATGCACAGTCAGTGGGCGAAGGTTTCTCCTTCTCGTCAAAGTAATGGGAGAAAGGTTGCTGAATATTTGGATCTTGGATCCTTTGAATTCAATTCTGGATTGATTGCGAGAGGCTAGGGTTAAAGCTTCCTTACTGTCATAGTAATGAAATTGAACAATTACATCTCTTGGGTTGGCCCCTGTTGGGGGTTTCGGGGCAAGTGACCGGTGAGCTCTGTCCAAATGCCAGTCTATGTCAGGGATATTAGGGGCAACCACATTAAAAAGGTTTAAGAGATAAGTACGGAGATCTTTATCTTCAACAGCTTCAGGAATGCCCCTGAATCTCAGGTTTTGTCTGCATTCTCTGTTTTCCAGGTCTTCCTGCTGGGCCAGTAGCTGAGTAATAGTGTTCTTTATGGTGGCATTGTCTTCCCCCAGTACCTGTACATACTGTACCATCTCATCAAATTTATATTCTAGGGAGTCAGTGTGTTCCCCAAGTTGGTCAATGTCCCCTCTCAACTCTTTAGCCACTTTTCCTATCTCCTGTGCAATGTTATGGGTGATAGCCTGCAGTAAGGAGTGTAGTTTAGCATCTAGTACCTCCGCTGTCAGTGGGGGGGAGACCCCCGATGCAAGAATGGGGGACTTGTCAAAAAGTATACTAGTGTTTAGTTCAGATTGCTAAACTGTGGTCTGCGTGCCTTCGGGAGCCCCCGAGGCTGTGGACAGAGGTTTGCTTAAGAAGCGTTCCATCGCTCAAGGGGTCTGAGGTTTAATAGTTGTGGAGTAGTTGTGTCTTTGATCCCCAATTTTGCCCATGGGGTGTACGGCCGCTATGAAAGACTGAAGAGTTGACACCCATGTACTGTATGTTGAAGCTTATAAAATCGTTGGCGGGGGTTTCAGAGAGATGACGGGAGACCAGGGACCCAATCTCACCCGTTTGTCATGTCTAGAAGTCGTGCATATCCAGCACTGTGCACTGTGTAAGCAAGCGCACAGGAACTGGTGGCGTTCAAATCGCACTTGTGGCTTTGGGGGAGGGATGGTGGGTCTCTGTAAATGCTTGATTCTGGTTCACTAGAGAGTGTGCCGCTAGTTTAACAAGCTTTGAGGATTTCTGCAATAGTTCTGAGAAATGAGTGCAGAAAACAGTTCAGCAAATTGCAAGGTAGGCCTGTAAGAGATGAAGCAGCTGCAGCCTCACTGTTGTTAGGAGTAGCAAGATGGCCGACAGGCCTTGGGCATTCCAGGGGGGTGTCAATAGCATGAAAGTCTCCTTAAATGTAGACCTGAGTCACCCCCCCCCCCCCCCCCCCCTAGGGAGCTGGGTAGCTTAGGTGAATCACAGTGCTTTAAATTGGAGTATGAGGGAGGAGGGGAAGGCATCTCTTAGGCCTAGGGTGTAGCAATATGGCCACCGCTCACCTGAGTCCTGAGAAGATTGAGCCCAGCAGGCTTTCTCTGGCGTCTGTTTGGCAGCCTGTGTCCCGTTCCCCTGGGTTTGGGGGGCTGTCGGAGGTGCTGTCAGAGGGGATGTGGATTTGCAGAGTGCCACAGGCAAGGGTACGAATAGCCTGATAGGCCGCAAGATGGCGGCGGCGCGTCTGTTGCTGAGGCTGGCCACGGGCCGAGATACTGCTTCTATGGCCGTCCGGGACGCCCGATGTCAGCGCCGGGTCGTCCTAAGTGTGCCCAGGAACACGGATGGATGTCCGGGGGGTTTTTTTTTTTTTTGGTAGGCCGCAAGATGGCGGCGGCGCGTCTATTGCTGAGGCCGACCGCGGGCTGGGGAGCTGCCCTTCGACATCACTGGTTGTTAAGGACTCGGCAGCACCTGCACCTGGCAGTGTCCTTAACAACCATTGAAGCTATCATGTATAATCATGGTAGTAATACCATTATTACACATTACATGATGTTTGGCACCTGTTGAATTGGTATATGTTTGGGCATTCTTCTACATGCTTGAACAGCCAAGGCTCAGTTCAAACTTGTGTTTGGATCAAACCTTAAGCCCTACAGTGAGTGTGTGTATGTGTTACAGTATATGACTGTATTGGGGACACTTGATTGGAAACTTCTCTACAGTAGGTGATGATGGAACTGATTCAGTGTACTCTGTAAAAATGCTGCAAATATGTCAGTGCTATATAGTTATAGGAAATTATAAAGTTTTACTGCCTGGCAGATAGAGAGTTAAATGTAAATAATGACATACAAACAGAAACAAAGGTATACACTTAAAATATACTGTATTTCATATATCTCATATAAACTTTTATAAACATGCTAATGT
>JAQSEC010000724.1:0-12359 GCA_028564925.1 Lithobates sylvaticus | reverse complement strand
AAAGCACAAAAAAAAGTGCTGAAATTTTCAGCATATTTATCTGCTCCTTATTGGTGCCCTATACCACAGATGTACTGCAGCACATTTTAAGCGCTTGCCGACCAGCAGCCGCAGTTGCACTGTGGCAATATGGCTCGACTGCGGCAACATGGCTCGGCTGCGCAAATCGCCATCATGTTACGTCGCTTCTATTTGTGGCCACTAGGGGCACGTGCGCCAGCTACTCGCCCCCGGAGCCGATGGCGGTCGCAATGACCACCGGACTCCCACGATCGCGTGACACCGCGAGAACCGGGATCTCTGTGTGTAAACACAGAGATCCGGGTTCTCTGAGGGGAGAAGAGAAAGATCATGTGTTCATACAAAGTATGAACATGATCTATCTCTTCCCCTAGCAAGTTCCATCCCGCCTTCAGTTAGAACACATAGCATGGAATGCAGTTAACCCCTTGATCGCCCCCTAGTGTTGACCCCTTCACTGCCAGTGACATTTTTACAGTAACCAATGCATTTTTCTAGCACTGATCGCTGTATTAATGCCAATGGTCCCATAAATGTGTCAAAATTGTCCGATGCGTCCGCCATAATGTCGCAGTCACAATAAAAATCGCAGATCGCCACCATTACTAGTAAAAAATTAAAATAAATAATAAATTAAATCTATCCCCTATTTTTGTAGACACTATAACTTTTGCGCAAACCAATCAATATACGCTTATTGCAATTTTTATCACCAAAAATATGTAAAAGAATACTGAGAAAAAAATAGCTTTTTTTTAAAAAAAAATGGGGGATATTTATTATAGCAAAAAGTACAAAATATTGCTTTTTTTTTTCAAAAATGTCGCTCTTTTTTTGTTTATAGCACAAAAAAAAAAAAAAAACGCAGAAATTATCAAATACCACCAAAGGAAAGCTCTATTTGTGGGGAAAATTTTGTTTGGGTACAATGTCGCACGACTGCGCAATTTTCAGTTAAAGCGACGCAGTGCCCAAACGCAAAAAATGGCCTGGTCATTCAGCAGCCAAATCTTCCAGGGCTGAATCTGTTAAATCTCTTTTTGGGTGCAATTAACTTCACATTGCAACACACATTATCAGGACACATAGATAAGATATGTATTCCTAGACAGAAATTAACAATCTGACAAGGAGTTCTAACATCCAGTCTATTCAAAACCATACAATACTGCTGGTTATATAAGTTATGAATTTATAGATTCTTAAAATCATGAAAAATAATCAATTCAACCCGTTGGTACTTTTTTTATCATTATTTTATATTTGTGTATTCAGTAATAATCTAAAGCTGGAAAGAAAAAAGAAAAAAAACCTTGGCATTTAGCTAGTACATTTTGCATATCCCACTACAAGACACCATAAAGAGGAACATTGAAGAAGGAAAGAGGACGAGGGATATGGTCTCAAAAGGGTCTGTCCCTCCAAATGAGGAATCATTGGGAGTTATGTGTTGAATAAAGACTTGTGCAGAGCTAAAAGAAATAATCTCTACTTCTAACATAAACAAATGGGAAATGATCACAGTCACCTTAACTCAGTGGTGACATAACAAACCCCACTTATTCAAAGTGTAATATATCAAAACGCAGTACATTCACCATAAAACAATATGTCATCTGAATACAAAACAAAAAACATCAAACAATAATGCACATTAACATATATTGCAATAAGTGCCCTTAAAGTGTCCATACAGTTGTTAATGTAAAAGTTTGCGGTCCACCTCCATGTGCAATATTGCCGATATTCAGTTCCTTTGCAACTTACAGTGTATTTCACAGATGTTTCCCACTGTGAAAATGCATGCATCTTCTAGATTTGACCTGAACTAACATTTATCAGACAGGTCAAAATAGGTTTATGTAGTCTCCCAGGTTCCTGGCACTGTGAGTCTTGTATGCATTTTAAGGGGTTAGCTAATAGAAGAAAAAAAATGTCCGCTTAAAAATCTATACCAGATACTTAATCCAAGCATGCAACCTGGCTGGCCAGGAAAGGAAGTGGGGGGTAAAGCACCTTGTACCCATGTTGGTGAGGACAAGGGCCTCTTCCACACAACCCTAGCCAGGGTTGTGCAGATCTGTGCGGGTAGGGCTTACAGGAATCTGGAAGATCCTTTAATAATAAGGGGGCCTCTAAAGTTCCAGGCCACCTATGTGGATACGTATACGTTACATATTTTTTTTAACTTTTTCACAAAATAAAAGATGTAACCTTGAAATATTGACACCCAAACCTTTGGCAAGTCCTTTCTTAAAAGAATAAAAATCTCCTAAAAAGCCCCTCATGAATCACAAATACCACCGCCCGCCAACTCGCCCAAAAAATGAAAAAAGACCACCTGGCGCACATGACCAATCCTACAGGGTGCTCGTAGTCGAATGTCATTCGCAATTTTTTTTTTTTAAAAAGGATGAGAGATGGTGGTGACATCATTGAACAAATATGACCAGTGTCCAGATTTTGGCACTGATGTCACTGCTATTGCTATCCTCTTTGCTTAAGTGGCAAGCATACCCAGGGTCATCAGTGGTTCCTAGGGATGTGAACCCACAGCTGCCTTAGGAACTACTGAGAGCGAGAAGCTGTCATATATAGAAGAGGTGGAAGTATTGCTTTTAAATATGATTTTTGGCTCCCACTGAACGAGGTCAAACGTTTGTCTGAATTGAATACTGAACAGCCAAAGTTCAGTCCGAGCCTAGGTTCGGACTGAACCATCAGCTTATCCCTATTCTAGACCATGATCACCTCAATTGTCTTTTTTCTTGTATATAATATGTACGAACAATTAGCACTGTCAATACAATACATTTTTATAGCTGGGGTAATTGGGGACACGGCAGACGGGTGTCCTTTGCTTATATAGTATAAACTCAGGGATGTCCCTTTTTCCCATCTCATCGTTTATAGTGAAATAAACTTGTAAATTAATTTTGATTACTTCATCGATTCTCCTACATTCAACATTTCTGCCATGAGAGAAAAACATGGAATGTTGTTGTTGACCTCTCCTGGCTTACTTGTTTTCGGCTGTCACGTTAACCCTATCGGATTATTGATCTCCACAGAGTCCACAGAGGGAACTTACTAAAGCGAAGTAATATAAGGTAAAGTAAAGAAGAATATAATTTAGAGCTGAAAAAAGCAAAGTGAGGTGAAATTAGCATGTGTTTACTTCAAACAACTAATCATACTGCAGGGGAATCACAAGGGAATAGCTTTTCATATTCCCCTGCACATGATGATCATACGCTCCTCTCAAGTTACCTAGCACATTAAAATTTCAGGCCAAGTTCTATTTTTTACTTTACCTCCTGTTATCTCATTTCAGCTTACTTCACACCTTAGTGAATCAGGTCCCATGTCCCTGAACAAGTATGCAGATCAGAAGTTCTGAATTCACTGGCTGCATATTTGTTCTGGTTCAGTGACTCCAAAAATACTGAAGTCACATACAGTCCACTAGCATTTTCAGAAGGAAGTCAGCAAAGACAGTCTTGGTTTACTAATTAATATAACTATTTGCATTCAGATCTGTGGAGCATCATGAAACTTGGAGGTTTAGACAAATTACTATATTCATGGTGAGAAATGTTATTCATGCAGTCTCCGAGAGTTGGCATAAACTTGATGGCAAACAATAATATATTTATATAAAGGTGAGGTGCACAGTAGTGGTACTAGCAACAACCTGTTCCAATAATTTAAATGAAGCAAGGTTTGCAGCACTGAAATCTTCTTGCTCTTTATTCAAATAAGTAACACGATTGTTTCAACTGCTATTGGCAGTGGTAAATGACACGGGGATACCCAGGAACAGCCCAAGCAGACTTGTCCCTTTTATTCAACAAGACATCCAACAAATACAGTTTTAATGTAGGAGGGCTTTCTTCAGCAAGTCCATGAAATAAAAAAATATGCGCTCATCCGAGCCACTAACTAAACTAAAGTAAGTCCCTGATTAACAAGGTGCAGCCTAATGAGTTCTCCAAAACAAACAGGCAGTGCTTGTACTTTTTTAGTGTTCTGTCAGCACTCAGCCTTTTCATCGAATAGCAAGTAGAAGACAATAATAGTCTTTGGGCTCCAGGACCCAGAACAGAACTTAGGACACAGACTTAAGATTCTGAGCAAACAAAAAGCCATTTGTATGTGAGAAACTTAGGTGACTAGGTGACACATACACACCATCTAAAATCCTGTTAGCTAGGGCCTCACTGTATAAATACATATACAGTATAAATAATAAATCATGAGGGAGATAGTTCACTGGCCTGACCCAACCTAATGGCAGGAGAAAGAAAAAAGTGATCGCTAATATACAATGAAAATCAATGTGAGTGGAACCAACACTAAATGACGTATAGTGGCAAGTATTGGATAAATATGTACCAATATTAAAGTGCATAAGTGCTAAACATATCATACATGTAAAGTCAATTGCTAGTGGCACAAAAATAAACATGGGCATAAATCAATAAACAATGAAGCTTAGTTAAAGACAAAATGTTCTCCAATATCAACAAATAAAAGTTCATATGGGAAACTGAACAAATGTAGAAAATAAATAAAAAATCTGGAAAACAGTGGCAGGTCTGGGCAGTATAACTATAATGTATTATAGTGGCAGACTAGGGCTGTATAGGGTATTATGTTGGCAGGTTAGGGCTGTAAACAGTGACAATGTGTTCAGTTACTGACAGCATGCCTGGAGATGCAGACACCTGCGGCTCCTGGGTTCTCTTCTCTTTCTCCTCCTTCAGCTGCAGGATCAGCCAGTGAACAAGTCTTTGGGAGGAGTGGAGGAGGCAGCCACACCTCTGGCTCCGCCCACCAACTCCAGCTGCCTCGGGACTCAGGAGATATTGAAGACCCCCGAGGGACAGTCTGCATGATTGGATGACTGGGGAGACAGGCAGCCACCCTCCCCCCACACCCCTGGGCCCCCTGCTGACCCGATGGACTTCTGATGCTGATTACAAAGCTGGGAAAGGGCAGGGGTGCCTGCTCATTAAGACGTTTTTTATTGCTGGCTCTACCCTCTTGGGCTAGTGACAAGTATTCATTTTTTTGCCGTGATGTCCCTGTGAGAATACATCTACCCAAAGTAGTCATAGAAAGAAATCATAAAACCTTTCAGAGGTTTTAACTCTCCACTTTATTCAGAAATACAAAACAAATTACGTGAATTAGGCTACCCACATTAGGCTTTAGGCCCACATTTCAGACTTATTTTTTAGGTGGCCTCATTCTCTTTAAAGGCATAGCAACACATTGAGATAGATGAAGACTTTTTTTGTTTTCCTGACATAGTAATCCACAATTTAGAAGTCTCTCTATGTCAGAAAGTGGATTCAAATCAGATGGAAAAAGGGAGCCAAACACTTTCTCTGCTGACCTTATTTACCTGTTCTGTACAGACCATCACAGCAAGATTACATTATGAAACTGAAAATGGCAGTTTTAGAGGAAGAAGTTTGAAAATTATTGATAGCTAAGGAAAACAGAACACTTCTCATGTGAAAAATTAACACTGATTTATGTTATCGTTTTGCATAGAAATGTGTTCCTCACAGTACCTCATCAAACAGCTGTTTCATCTTACAAGAAAAAATAACCTGGCTGTTGTTATGTGGACAGCAGCTTTATTTTCGCTTGCCTTGGCCCAAATACAGTGCCTTAAAAAAGTATTCATAACCCCTTCAAATTTTCCACATTTTGTCATGTTACAACCAAAAAATTAAAATGTATTTTATTGGGATTTTATGTGATAGACTAACACAAAGTGGCACATAATTGTGAAATGGAAGGAAAATGATGAATGGTTTTCAACATTTTTTTAGAAATAAATATGTGAAAAGTGTGGCGTGCATTTATTTTCAGTCCCCCTGAGTTGATACTTTGCAGAACCACCATTTACTGCAATTACAGCTACAAGTCTTTTTGGGGATGTCTCTACCAGCTTTTGCTCATTCTTCTTTGCAAAATATCTCAAGCTCTGTCAGATTGTGCATCTGTGAACAGCAATTTTCAAGTCTTGCCACAGATTCTCAATTGGATTTAGGTCAATAGCCTTTCCTGCTGACAGCAGAATGGAAAAAAATTTAAAAAAGCAATAGAGCCCGCTACCCCTGATGATTGGCTTTAAACGCCATGAAACGCGCTGAGTCTACACTCAAGGGTGCCAAGTCAAGCTTGTCTACAATTATGAATTTGTTTTTCTTTTAATACTATGTACTGCTTATATTTATCATGATAATTATGCTTAATTGATTCACGTGTTCATTATATTCACTGCTGTTGTTTGTACCAATCATGTCTATTTGTGATCAATATTAAATATGTTATTATTATTATATTAATCATGGTTATCTTTGTATACCTTATTCATTGTATATATTTATACTATACATTATATATCATATTTATTTATCAATTCATTAAAATCATCAATTTAATACATTATAATTTTATGGGCTGCCCATTGGGGATTGTGACATTTAATCTTTTTATAATTAAGTACTTCATTCGTTAATTTTTATCAACAAAGACATCCCTCTTGTAAAGTCCCAAATCCATTTCTCTTCTGTTTTCACATACATTTAGGGATGGAGGCGTGCCTCTGTCATGCTTGGGTATTATTAGGTCACTTCCTGTTTGTAGACTGTGCGAATAGTAGCCTCAGTTTCCTGTTCTTAGCTGATAGGGGTTGCACCCCATGTGGTCTTCTGCTGCTGTAGCCCATCTGCTTCAAGTTTCCATGTGTTGGGCATTCAGAGATGATATTCTGCTTACCTTGGTTGTAATGAGTGTTTATTTGGGTTAATATTGCCTTTCTGTCATCTCAAACCAGTCTGCCCATTGTCCTTTGACCTCTGACATCAACAAGGCACTTTTGTCCACACAACTGCCGCTCACTGAAAATGTTCTCTTTTTTGTACCATTCTCTGTAAGTCCTAGAGATGGTTGTGTGTGAAAATCCCAGAAGATCAGCAGTTTTTTAAATATTCAGAGCAGCCCGTCTGGCACCAACAACCACGCCATGTTGAAAGTAACTTAAATTCCCTTTCTTCCCCATTCTGATGCTCAGGTTTGAAATTAAGCAAGTCATCTTAACCATGTCTATATGCCTAAATACATTGAGTTGCTGCCGTGTGATTTGCTGATTAGAAATTTGTGTAATTATATGATTTTAACCATAATTTTGACAAAAAAAAGAAACAAACTAAACAGAAGGTTCAATAGGTACTTACCTGATATATCTGGAAATGTTGTTTTATAGCATTAAACACCTTCAACCTTAATAAATCAGGCCCTATATTAGCTATTTACAACCACTATGCCTTTAAACGTACTTAAGCAGTTAAAAACTACTATATTAATTATATTACAACTGCCTAAAATAACCTTCATGTGTGATGTATTTAAATTCATATATTGGATGCAAATTTGCCATTTGTTACCATTTTAATAGCAATTTAGCAAAGTAATTAAAATTAACTGCAATAATTAATTGGTACAAAGTTTCAGTAAAAGTCAAAAAGACATCAAATATCTCCATCAAATTTAGTGCACAGCCAAATGATGACTTTAATGTTAAGACACATAATGAAAAATAGGAAACTTATTTTCTTGATTCTTTACATAACCTTTATTGCTATATCTTATGACAATTAAGTGTGGCCGATACAAGATACCACTCTAATGATAATATATAATGAATAATATATAATATATAATGAATTAATCACTTTTGCACTGTGTGTCAGGACCAGCAGGAAGCTGCTAACGAAGATAGGGGAATTATTCTATATATAAATCTAACAGTTTATTTTTTCTTGTTTACTTCATTTTATCAGGTAAATTAAGGTTACCAGATCTTCAAAATGAAATCTGAGAACATTATACTGGCCATGCCCACAAAACCACACCCTAATTTGTATCAAAAACCACAAATTCTTACTCCTGTTTTTTAACAAACCCACGTTTGAAAACCCAGAATTTTAGGAGAACATACAGAGAGGAAAGGAGGAAGTGTTGATAAAGCCTATTTAGCTAACAGGTAAATAAAACATTTCGGCAGAAATAACAGCTAGATTCATGATCTATATAGCATATAGATCAGATATTGCCAACATTTTTTAGCTTTACAACCCCTTTAAGGGGAAGAGAGGGGAGCAGAGATCAGCGCTATGCAGGGCTTCATCTTTTCTCCCCTTACTTCCTGTTTACATTGCATTCGAGCAGCAGCAGGAGCCATTGGCTCTTGTTGCTGTTAATCAGAGGAAGTGGGGGCGGGCCTAAGTCCTGCTGTGTAAGTCTGTGGAGCACGACTCCATAGACACACAGCTCGGGAGTGCAAGGACTACCTCTCCCAATGGCCAGTGACTGGCTATGGTAGTCCTGCAGAGGAAGAGGAGGAGCCAAGATTGTCGCCGGGACCCCAGAAGAGAAGGATCAGGCAGCTCTGAGTAATACCATTGCACAGAGCAAGTAAGTATAACATGTTTGTTATTTTAATAGAAAAAAATGTTGTTTAGTAACACTTTAAGGGGTCAGGATTAAGCAACACACAGAGTTCAGGGGTTAGGATTCAGTAACATACAAAGTTCAAGGGCCAGGGTAAGGATTGAGTAAGGCACAAAGTTCAAACGTTAAGATTATATAACGCCCAGAGTTTAGGAGCTAGGATTAGGTAACACACAAAGTTTAGCTATTCCTGACCCCCTGAACTCTGACAGGGATGCATGGTAAGCTTAAATTAATGGCCAACTTCATGAAACTAAAAAAAAAATGCTTGTTTTGATCTAGGGCAACAAAAAAAAGATGTACTTACCAGATCCTCTGCTCCTCCCTGCAACTAGACCAATCTCTGCAGATTCTTCTTCTCCATGCTCCAGCGGTTTAGGGTCCTGACTTAGTCAAGACAAAAGCAGAGTTCCCCAACAACAGTTTTTGTACAAAAACGTAATCACTTCCTAAATGGCACCAGCCCACGCATTAAGTATGTAAGCTTTTATCCACATTGCTAAAAGGCTGCTTGTTTGAAGGCACCCTTCCATTTTGAAACCAGCCCTAATGACCTTTACCAGATAGGTAAAGAAGCTTTAAAAATAGTGCTTCTTTGAAAAATACTAGCATGATGCTCACAGGCACTGGTTTCTTGTACAGAGCCTATGATTTGGTGCAGGAATTAGGGGGAGGGATTAGGTACACTTTACTTACCCCAAGCTGCAAGGAAGAATAAAAAAAAACAAAAAACAAACATGAGGTTTGAAACAATGGGGGTGACTTACTAAGAAGAAGGCACTGCACCAGTTCATACATTAATTGGTGCGCTGGAAAGGTTATTAATCAAACGTACGAACAGGCGCACAGTAAAGTGCAAATAGCGATAATAAATACTTGCACATGTAAACTGCAACTGGTGCTAGGGTAACTGTGGTTTTGTCATTAATAATAGCGCACGCCCAATACAATTGGTTAATTTCATCTAATTGTATGTGTCTTGTTAGGCAATTAGTAGGCGTTCAAAGGTTAATTAACCCTTTTGATGCTAATCTCATTCCTATCACTTCTAATATAGCTTTACATTTTATTTTTTATTTTTTTATTTTTTACCCAAATCATTCAATACATTACAAAGAACAGAGAAGTGTTTCTAAACCCAATAAATTTATATTTTCCGATCTTGATCTTTAAAGGTGACCATACACTGCAATCAGTTATATCTTAAATAAATTTGATTTAGTGCAAGAGCCTGTTTGATTTCCTATAATTTGAATTAATTGTTCAAGTGTGCCTTCCTATTTTGCCTAAATATCAAATTGTACAGAGACTGGCCAATCAGATTGCATAGTGCATTACCATCTTAAGTGCCAAATTTGGAATGTAGCCATGACCCACTTGTACTTTCCAACCGATATTTCTTAGGCATTTTACAAGACACATGAGAACCAATTTTTTTACAGACGTGCTAGAGCAGGGGTCTCAAACTGGTGGCCCTCCAGCTGTTGCAAAACTACAAGTCCCATGAGGCATTTAGTGGCTGACAATTACAAGCATGACTCCCACAAGGCAGAGGCATGATAGGACTTGTAATTTTGCAACAGTTGGAGGGCCGCCAGTTTGAGACCCCATGTGCTAGAGTGATCAGGAATCTTCAAACTATGGCTCTGTAGCTTTTGCGGGAACTACACATCCCATAAGGCATTGTAAAACTCTGACATTCACAGATATGACTAGGCATGATGGGAATTGTAGTTCCTGAAAAATGGAGGGCCATAGTTTGAATACCTGTGTGCTAGACCATTATTATGCCTCCAGAATAGGGAGTGTGGCATTTACCCAACTTCGCTCTGCTGGTGGACACAAGAACCTACATCTATAGATATATATATCTAGATATATCTATATATACACACACACTGAAACAGGAAGCAATATACATTGGCCTGGAAGTGAATCTGCACACAGGAAGTAGGTGTGTGTTTTGAGGCCAAATCATTTAGTCATACACACATGACCCACACAAACATCACCCCATGTACAAATAAATAAAAAACGATCTTAATTTGCAAATAAGGACCATCTCTTCCTCAGAGAACAGTGAGCAGGGCATGGTGGTGGGAAGAAATTAGCAGCAGTACAAGCAACTTCCTGGAGGGGCATGATGCCAGATATGCACCAGGGGTACATACCTCCACGCACACAGCAGTTGCGCATCTCACATACACATTAGTCGTGCATCTAGATGCATTTGGCGCATCTAGCTGCAGAAACCCAACTTTTATGGAAATTAATAGTAAAGCAGAAGCAGATTTCCAGAACTGGAAATGTTTATAGTGAAAGGCAACTGTTTTTTTCTTTTAAACAAGGTCTAAATGGGCCATTGACATGCATCACAGTTGAAGGAATGTGTCTTTTCAAAGTTAAACTAAATGAAATCCTTTCTTATTTTTGCTTGAGGATAGAGTGCAATGGGATTAGAAGTCTTGTTTGGGGATGGGGATTTTTTGGGGATGTCTCCACCCCTGATCACAAATTTTGCCAGTTTCTCCTTCAAATTTATTCACTTCCTGTCACATAGCCAAACAGGAAGTACGGGTAAAACCCTAACAATGTCTTCCTTGGGAACACACAGGTAAATCTAAATAGTTTCCCCATTAGGGAAATTGCACTCTAGCATTTTGCTGTGCACACCCCAAATTATTAGGTTTCTTGGACTTTGGGGTTATTTACCAAAGGCAAATCCATATTTCACTACTTGGAAGTGCAGTTGCTGGAGATCCGAGCAGGACATGCAAGGAAAATAAAAAAACAGCATATTTGCTTCTACATGACTGGATAATAAAGTCGCCAGTGCTTCCCCTCAGATTTACAGCGAGTACACTTGTATTGCAGAGTGGATTTGCCTTTAATAAACCCCAAAATACCTAATAATTTGGGGGGTACACAACAAAGTGCTAGAGTGCAATTTACCTAATGGGGACACTAGTTCGATTGACCTGTGTGTCCCCAAGGAAAGACATTGGTAGGGTTTTACCCTTACTTCCTGTTTGTGACAGGAAGTGAAGCCAATTTTCCGAAAAGGGACACAAAGCCCAACTTAAAAAAAGACAAGCAGGGGTTCTAACACTCGCTTAGTTTCCCTCAAATGCCCACAATTAAAATAGGATTGTCTTGAGCTAGATTTTAGCTCAGTGCTCTAAATCAGTGGTTCTCATCCCTGTCCTCAAGTACCCTCAACAGGCCATGTTTGCAGGTTTTTTTCTTCATCTTGCACATGTGATTTAAATCAGAGTCAATGGCTTGGTATTTTGGACAGCTATTTTAGCTAAGATAAATTCCCAAAACATGTCTTAACGGGGACACTTGAGGACTGAGACTGAGAACCACACTTGAGAACTGAGGCTAAAATGGAAAATGTAATACTTACCTCTCTGTAATTTTCCTTTCCTGGTGCCTATCCATGGCAGCATACGCACAATCCATGCGTATGCTACTATGAAGGCACAAGGAAAGTAGCTTTTAGACAAATCACACCTTTTTTTGTTTTGCCATGCCAATCTGCCTAGTTAAACTGCAGCTGGGAAATTTGTTGCATGCAAAATTGTTTAAGGGGGGGGTGTAAAATGCATTACTTGGATTAAGCAAGCATCTGCAAAACAAATTATTAACAAAACACATAGAACATAAAAATTTGCTACAAATGTTACTGGTCAACAAAACAGGACTTGGAAAAGAGCAAGGAAAGCAAAAAAAAAAACACATGCATATTAATTTGAGACACTAACAGAATATGGTTTTGAGGTCTGACCATTTTACAGAGGAAA
>JAQSEC010001246.1:0-12378 GCA_028564925.1 Lithobates sylvaticus | reverse complement strand
AAAAAGTGGCGTTTGGGAACCTGCCACTGAGGAACCGCACATTGAACAAACTCACGGAAGGGGGCCGTGTCTACCAACTGAAAAGGCAGCAGTTGAAGTGCTAGCAATTTAGCCAAGCTAGCATTCAACCGCTGGGCATGTGGATGGCTGGGAGTGTACTTCTTTCGACGGTCCAGCAGCTGGGGCAGGGAAATTTGCCTGCTACAATCGGACGTCCGTGTACTGCAAGTACTTGGTTGTGACACACCTAATTCTACACCTTCAGTCCTCTCAGAGCAGCTTTCAGAGAGGACTGAAGATGTAGTGGGGATGGAGATCCCAGCTGATGAGGAGCAAGGAGAGGTCCGCTTAGTTCTTTGGTGTGGGTCTTTTATGTGTGCTTGCCAACGAGCTGCATGGCAGGTCGACATATGTCTGCTCATGCTTGTGGTGCCCAAGCGGCTGATGTTTTGGCCACGCGAGATACGCTTGAGACAAATATTGCAAATAGCAGTGGAGCGATCTGATGCACTCGTCTCAAAAAAGGCCCACACCAAAGAACTTTTCTGATAACGTGCAGAGGCAGCGCCCTGCACAGGCGGAGCTCTGCGGTGTTGTACAGTTGCTGTGCTGGCCTCTAGCTGGCCTCCAGGGGGCATCCTGCCTCGTTGGACATGTGACGCCGCATCCTCCTCCTCCTCGTCCTCCTCCTCATCCTCTCTCCCTTCAGGCACCCACGTGGAGTCAGTGACCTCATCATCCCCTCCCTTTTCACCACTAGAGCAAACCTGGCAGTAAGCTGCAGCTGGTGGAACAGTACTGCCAGATTGCTGTCCTTCAGCATCCCCTCTCTCTGCGCGCACACTACTGACTTCCTCAAGCTGGGTATCATCATCCGAGCCTTCGAATCGTTGGGCATCCTCCTGGAGCATGTACCCAACACTGTGCTCAAAGAGTTCGGGGGACTTCTCAGGAGGACATGGTGGGTCTAGGGAAGGGGTGGCTGATGATGCCATTGAGTACGCGTTGGCAGCTGCTCTGCCAGTACCCTGAGCCTGGGTGAGAGAGGATGAGGAGGATGAGGAGGGCTTGGTCATCCATTCTACCAAGCCTTCAGCATGATGCGGCTCCACATGTCCAGCTGCCGAAAACAAAGACGCGCGTGTCCCATGGCCACGTGCTGATGACGATGCACGACCACGTCCACGGCCACGGCCACGTCCACGTCCACTAGAAACAGAGCCTGCCTGCCCTGTGTTCTTGCCTCTGCACGCTCTGCCTCCCCTTGGCGGTCTTCCAGCCATTGTAGTCGGTAGTCCTGTGGGTGCTGCTGAGAAGAAAATATAGGAGCTCTGTGTGATGCCACTAACACACTAGAAGTCCTATGGGTGCTTCTGCAAAGAAAATATAGGAGCTCTGTGTGATGCCACTAACACACTAGAAGTCCTGTGGGTGCTGCTGAGAAGAAAATATAGGAGCTCTGTGTGATGCCACTAACACACTAGAAGTCCTATGGGTGCTTCTGGGAAGAAAATATAGGAGCTCTGTGTGATGCCACTAACACACTAGAAGTCCTGTGGGTGCTGCTGAGAAGAAAATATAGGAGCTCTGTGTGATGCCACTAACACACTAGAAGTCCTATGGGTGCTTCTGCAAAGAAAATATAGGAGCTCTGTGTGATGCCACTAACACACTAGAAGTCCTGTGGATGCTGCTGAGAAGAAAATATAGGAGCTCTGTGTGATGCTACTAACACACTAGAAGTCCTATGGGTGCTTCTGCAAAGAAAATATAGGAGCTCTGTGTGATGACACTAACACACTAGAAGTCCTGTGGGTGCTGCTGAGAAGAAAATATAGGAGCTCTGTGTGATGCCACTAACACACAATTGAAGTCCTATGGGTGCTTCTGGGAAGAAAATATAGGAGCTCTGTGTGATGCCACTAACACACTAGAAGTCCTATGAGTGCTTCTGCAAAGAAAATATAGGAGCTCTGTGTGATGCCACTAACACACTAGAAGTCCTATGGGTGCTTCTGCAAAGAAAATATAGGAGCTCTGTGTGATGCCACTAACACACTAGAAGTCCTGTGGATGCTGCTGAGAAGAAAATATAGGAGCTCTGTGTGATGCTACTAACACACTAGAAGTCCTATGGGTGCTTCTGCAAAGAAAATATAGGAGCTCTGTGTGATGACACTAACACACTAGAAGTCCTGTGGGTGCTGCTGAGAAGAAAATATAGGAGCTCTGTGTGATGCCACTAACACACAATTGAAGTCCTATGGGTGCTTCTGGGAAGAAAATATAGGAGCTCTGTGTGATGGCACTAACACACAATTGAAGTCCTATGGGTGCTTCTGGGAAGAAAATATAGGATCTCTGTGTGATGCCACTAACACACTAGAAGTCCTATGGGTGCTTCTGGGAAGAAAATATAGGAGCTCTGTGTGATGCCACTAACACACAATTGAAGTCCTATGGGTGCTTATGGGAAGAAAATATGGGAGCTCTGTGTGATGTCACTAACACACTAGAAGTCCTATGGGTGCTTCTGGGAAGAAAATATAGGAGCTCTGTGTGATGCCACTAACACACTAGAAGTCCTATGAGTGCTTCTGGGAAGAAAATATAGGAGCTCTGTGTGATGCCACTAACACACAATTGAAGTCCTATGGGTGCTTCTGGGAAGAAAATATGGGAGCTCTGTGTGATGCCACTAACACACTAGAAGTCCTATGGGTGCTTCTGGGAAGAAAATATAGGAGCTCTGTGTGATGCCACTAACACACTAGAAGTCCTATGGGTGCTTCTGGGAAGAAAATATGGGAGCTCTGTGTGATGCCACTAACACACTAGAAGTCCTATGGGTGCTTCTGGGAAGAAAATATGGGAGCTCTGTGTGATGCCACTAACACACTAGAAGTCCTATGGGTGCTTCTGGGAAGAAAATATGGGAGCTCTGTGTGATGCCACTAACACACTAGAAGTCCTATGGGTGCTTCTGGGAAGAAAATATAGGAGCTCTGTGTGATGCCACTAACACACTAGAATTCCTGTGGGTGCTGCTGAGAAGAAAATATAGGAGCTCTGTGTGATGCCACTAACACACTAGAAGTCCTATGGGTGCTTCTGGGAAGAAAATATGGGAGCTCTGTGTGATGCCACTAACACACTAGAAGTCCTATGGGTGCTTCTGGGAAGAAAATATGGGAGCTCTGTGTGATGCAACTAACACACTAGAAGTCCTATGGGTGCTTCTGGGAAGAAAATATGGGAGCTCTGTGTGATGCCACTAACACACTAGAAGTCCTGTGGGTGCTGCTGAGAAGAAAATATAGGAGCTCTGTGTGATGGCACTAACACACAATTGAAGTCCTATGGGTGCTTCTGGGAAGAAAATATAGGAGCTCTGTGTGATGGCACTAACACACAATTGAAGTCCTATGGGTGCTTCTGGGAAGAAAATATAGGAGCTCTGTGTGATGCCACTAACACACTAGAAGTCCTATGGGTGCTTCTGGGAAGAAAATATAGGAGCTCTGTGTGATGCCACTAACACACAATTGAAGTCCTATGGGTGCTTCTGGGAAGAAAATATAGGAGCTCTGTGTGATGCCACTAACACACTAGAAGTCCTATGGGTGCTTCTGGGAAGAAAATATAGGAGCTCTGTGTGATGCCACTAACACACAATTGAAGTCCTATGGGTGCTTCTGGGAAGAAAATATGGGAGCTCTGTGTGATGCCACTAACACACTAGAAGTCCTATGGGTGCTTCTGGGAAGAAAATATAGTAGCTCTGTGTGATGCCACTAACACACTAGAAGTCCTATGGGTGCTTCTGGGAAAGAAATATAGGAGCTCTGTGTGATGCCACTAACACACTAGAAGTCCTATGGGTGCTTCTGTGAAGAAAATATGGGAGCTCTGTGTGATGCCACTAACACACTAGAAGTCCTGTGGGTGCTGCTGAGAAGAAAATATAGGAGCTCTGTGTGATGCCACTAACACACAATTGAAGTCCTATGGGTGCTTCTGGGAAGAAAATATAGGAGCTCTGTGTGATGCCACTAACACACTAGAAGTCCTATGGGTGCTTCTGGGAAGAAAATATAGGAGCTCTGTGTGATGCCACTAACACACTAGAAGTCCTGTGGGTGCTGCTGAGAGGAAAATATAGGAGCTCTGTGTGATGCCACTAACACACAATTGAAGTCCTATGGGTGCTTCTGGGAAGAAAATATAGGAGCTCTGTGTGATGGCACTAACACACAATTGAAGTCCTATGGGTGCTTCTGGGAAGAAAATATAGGAGCTCTGTGTGATGCCACTAACACACTAGAAGTCCTATGGGTGCTTCTGGGAAGAAAATATAGGAGCTCTGTGTGATGCCACTAACACACAATTGAAGTCCTATGGGTGCTTCTGGGAAGAAAATATGGGAGCTCTGTGTGATGCCACTAACACACTAGAAGTCCTATGGGTGCTTCTGGGAAGAAAATATAGGAGCTCTGTGTGATGCCACTAACACACTAGAAGTCCTATGGGTGCTTCTGGGAAGAAAATATAGGAGCTCTGTGTGATGCCACTAACACACAATTGAAGTCCTATGGGTGCTTCTGGGAAGAAAATATGGGAGCTCTGTGTGATGCCACTAACACACTAGAAGTCCTATGGGTGCTTCTGGGAAGAAAATATAGGAGCTCTGTGTGATGCCACTAACACACTAGAAGTCCTATGGGTGCTTCTGGGAAGAAAATATGGGAGCTCTGTGTGATGCCACTAACACACTAGAAGTCCTATGGGTGCTTCTGGGAAGAAAATATGGGAGCTCTGTGTGATGCCACTAACACACTAGAAGTCCTATGGGTGCTTCTGGGAAGAAAATATGGGAGCTCTGTGTGATGCCACTAACACACAATTGAAGTCCTATGGGTGCTTCTGGGAAGAAAATATAGGAGCTCTGTTTGCTGCCACTAACACACTAGAAGTCCTATGGGTGCTTTTGGGGTGCAATGCTGTGCTAACAGCACTGCGGTTGGTACTACTGAAATACTGTACTAACAGTAAAACACGCACCAGACTAATCCCCAGCAGCAGCTAAAAACACACTAACCAGCAGCAATGGACGATCAATGACAGGTAGCAATGGTTTAGCAAATAAATAGCCAATGGTTTAGCAAAGTAGAGCAAATCTTTCTATATGAATGAATCTAGCAAAGACACAGAATCAGCCTGATCTCTCCTAAAGCCGGAACTCATGTGACCGGCGCCGACGGCGTGGCGGCCTTTTAAATGGTGGGGCGTGTACTAAAGCCCCTGAGCTGTAATTGGCTACAGGCGTCCTGCCTGTAGCCAATTATGGCTCTCCGAGTTTCCGGCGCTGTGATTGGCCAAGCATGCGGGGTCACAGTGCATGCTTGGGCAATCATCAGCCAGCAATGCACTGCGCCGGCCGTGCCGGCCGCAATGCATTGCGGGGCCGCTCGCATCACAAGAAAGTGATGCGAGCGGCCAAAATAGTTCTGGGCGCTCGCCGAGCGAGCGAAGGCCCGGTGCTCGATGCGAACATGGGTTTGCTTCGAGCACCGGGCCCATCCCTAATTGTCAGTGTAGAATATTAGTTAATGTCAGTCTAAGAATAGTGTGAGTGTAGAGAGGAGGCCATCATTTTGCATAGTGTGAAGCTAGAGTAGGGACAACTCAGATAGTTTCACTGTAGTGTAGTGAGACCGTGTCATTCATACATACATTAGTGTAGAGCAGGGACAGCTCAGATAGTTTCAGTGTAGTGTAGTGAGACCGTGTCAGTAATCTTTACATTAGTGTATAGCTAGAGTAGGGAAAGTTCAGATAGAGTCAGTGTAGTGATGGTTGAACACCGTCCATTTGATTGCGTTACTGCCATTTTAACGCCATTTACTTCTGTGTGCGTTACTGCCAGTTTAACGCCATATAGTTCTGTGTGTGTTACTGCCAGTTTAACGCCAAATAGTTTTGTGCGTTACTGCCAGTTTAATGCCATTTACTTCTGTGTGCGTTACTGCCAGTTTAACGCCATATATAGTTCTGTGTGCGTTACTGCCAGTTTAATGCCATTTACTTTTGTGTGCATTACTGCCAGTTTAACACCATATAGTTCTGTGATCGTTACTGCCAGTTTAACGCCATATAGTTTTGTGTGCATTACTGCCAGTTTAACGCTATTTAGTTCTGTGTGCGTTACTGACAATTTAACGCCATATAGCTTTGTGCGTTACTGCTAGTTTAACGCCATTTACTTCTGCGTGCGTTACTGCCAGTTTAACGCCATTTACTTTTGTGTGCATTACTGCCAGTTTAACAGCATAAAGTTCTGTGTGCGTTACTGCCAGTTTAACGCCATATAGTTTTGTGTGCATTACTGCCAGTTTAACACCCTATTGTTCTCTGTGCGTTACTGCCTGTTTAACACAATATAGTTTTGTGCGTTACTGCCAGTTTAATGCAATTTACTTCTGTGTGCGTTACTGACAGTTTAATGCCATATAGTTCTCTGTGCGTTACTGCCAGTTTAACGCCATATCGTTTTGTGTGCGTTACTGCCAGTTTAACGCCAAAGTTCTGTGTGCGTTACTGCCAGTTTAACGCCATATAGTTTTGTGCGATGCTGCCAGTTTAACGCCATTTACTTTTGTGTGCGTTACTGCCAGTTTAACGCCATATAGTTCTGTGCTTCAGTGTACGTTTGGCGCATTATATTGCAGTATATTATAGTGTATCCGTGGAGTGTGTCTGTGTAGTGTGAACACTCAAATTAAAGTGCACCAAACACCTCTTTACATTGATTAAAGTGCATCTATGTACAGTTTTCAACTTCTTCTTTACATTTGCTTATAAGCACTGCTCCCTCCCTCCCAATAATGTCTAGGAGGACAACAGGGAGAGGCAGAAGTTCCCTTGGCACTGTAAGGGGGGCCAGAAACAAATGTGTCCACAAGCAAAGATGGACATGGTGGTCAGTCCTCAGACAGGGCATAATTTCCTCTGTTTAGTGAGTTTGCCCGTGCTATCCAGCCACAGCATGCAGAGGAGGTGGTGGACTGGCTTACTAAACCTTCCTCATCCTCCTCATCCTCTGTCTTGCAAGCAGAGACAAGTGTGCAGTCCCCTGCAGTTGCCAGCGTGAATAAACCTGCCTCCTTGTCCACATCTATTCCTGCCATAGCCCCAACATCAGCCATTGAGGAGTCAGCTGAACTATTTGACCACAGCGTCAGCCACTTGCTCCTTGATGATGCCCAGCCATTAATGGATTCAGATGTTGGTTCTGAGGTTGAGAATGACAGGAACATGAGCCTAGAGAGAGAGGGAGGAACACTGGTAGACAAATTGGCATTCATGTTCCCCAAGCCACAGCATGTTGCCAAGTTGTCTCCAGTGGTAATGATGAAGATGGAGGAGATGAAGATGATGATGAGGTTTACTGATGCAACTTGGGTGCCAGATAGAGCAGAGGAGAAAACTGAAGGTGAGGTGGCACAACCCCAAGGAGGCTGACATCAAAAAAGAGTAGAGAGCAGCCACCCTATTCCATCACATTCTGCAGCTGTTATCTCCCAGCCCACTCTCCAAAGCTTAGCTCTCTAGGCCTTTTTCAGCACATCTGTAGCAGTCTCAGGCACATCAAACGTGGCAAAAACACCAACCATCTGGGTACCACATGCTTAATAAGGCATTTAATGACCAACCACTCAGCCCGTTGGCAAGAGCACCTAAAAGCCACACAAAAGGGGCACAAATCTGTCCGTCCTCCTCCTCATCCTTACCCAATTCAGTCTGCCCTGCTATACCGAGTCATTGCCTCTCATACAGTCCCTGCCACCCACATGCCCAGCGTCTAAATTCAAGTTTATCAAAGCTGTTGGCTCTCCAACTTCTGCCTTTCAGCCTGGTGGATTCTGCCCCCTTCCGTGAATTCGCACAATGTGCTGTACCACAATGGCAGGTTCCCAGACATACTACTTTTCACGTAAGGCCGTTCCATCTCTCTATCATCACATGGAAGGGAATGTTCGTGCATCGTTGGGAAAGGCAGTCAGCCGTAAAATCAACCTTACTGCTGACACGTGGTCCAGCAAGTATGGACAGGGATGATATATTTAGTTCACAGCACACTGGGTAACGCTGCTTGCAACTCGAAAGGATGCAGGACAGGGCTTAGTGCTGCAGCTTGTTGTGGCCCCACATCTCCATACAGCTGGTGGTGATGATGCCAGACCTATGAGCTCTACCCCCTCCTCCTCCTCTGTCACATCCATGCCCTCCTCTGCAGAATTGTCCTATGAATGTGATGTTCATGTTCATTCTTCTGTTGGTCAAGTAAGAGAGCGTTGGAGCAGGCGTCTGCCTAAGTGAGGCATTTCGGAATTTTTTTAGTCTTCTCTGCTTAGGGCTATTAGCTTCCACATCCCATCGGCAGCATCTGCATCACATGGTGGACGATTACCTAGGGGCCAAAACAGAGATGAAGAGCTTTTCAGCTGACGATCCACTGACTTACTTGGTCACGAGAATAGGCCACTGGCCAGAACTTGCCCAGCATGCTATTGAGTTGGGCTGCCCTGCATCCAGTGTGCTTTCAGAATGGGCATTCAGGGCTTCAGGAGGTTTCGTTACTGATCATAGAACGCGTCTGTCCACAGACTCCGTTGACCGTTTGACTTTTATAAAAATGACTCAGTCCTGGATTACCAGCTATGAAGCCCCTGATGCCGATGTTGCTGATTAAGTCTTTTTCGGATGTGGAATCTCTGCAGGACTTCGAGGCTGCCTAGCTTTGAGGGTGTTCAATCATTTCATCTGGAAGAATGTTTTTGGTATAGATTTCATGTGCACAATTAATACCCAAAGACCAATTTTTTGCAATTTTTGTTGCCTTCATCAAAAGCACCTCTATAGGGTTATGGTGGGAAGAAGCCCCCGACACCCAAAGAGTAATTTTTCTGCACCTGTTTGACAGGTGCATATAATTGCAATTTTTTACAACAAGGCAAATGCTTTCTTTCATAAAGATTACCTCTATAGGGTTACAGTGGGATGGCACCACCAACACCCAAAGACCAATTTTTCAGCACCTGTTTGACAGGTGCATATCATTGCAATTTTTTACAGCAAGGTTAATTCTTGCTTTCATCAAGATTACCTCGATAGGCTTACAGTGGGAAGGCGCCATCGACACCCAAAGATCAATTTTTCTGCACCTGTTTGACAGGTGCATATCATTCCAATTTTTAACAGCAAGGCCAATTCTTGCTTTCATCAAGAGTACCTCTATAAGGTTACAGTGGGAAGACACCATCGCCCCCCAAAGACCAAATTTTCTGCACCTGTTTGACAGGTGCATGTCATTGCCTTTTTATTACAGCATGGCCAATTCTTGCTTTCATCAAGATTACCTCTATAGTGTTACAGTGGGAAGGCGCCACCGACACCCAAAGACCAATTTTTACGCACCCGTTACAAAGTCAAAGCGACACCAGAATGTATCAAAAACATCTCTAATCTTGTTCCCAGTGCACTACATTGTGGCCTACACACTTGCTCCCCAGCTGTTGCTGAGCAAAATAAAGGCAGCTTGCAGGGAAAATGTCATATTTTTTTTGCCTTATAAATGCAATTATTGCTGCAGCAGATTCTAGACATGGTACAGATCTGCCACTTTACAGGTAGACTAATGCCGCGTACACACGAAGGGACAATCCCGCGGGATTATCCTCTGGACTCAAGTCCAGCGGACAATCCCCTCGTGTGTGGGCGCCGGCGGACTTTTTGGCGCCAAAGTCCGGCGGACCAAAGTTTTAAGTTTGGTTTTAAAATTATCCGCTGGACTTGGCAGTCCGGCGGACAATCCCGCCGTTAGTAGGCTAGTCCGCCGGACTTTTGAAAATGAACGGACTTGCCGCTCATTTAGCACGTGACTTCAGGTTACCTAGCTAGCGTAGGCAGTAAATGCCGCCGCGCTAGCTCCGTCACCTGGCATGGATTTAAAGGGAATCCCCACGCCGAAAAACGGCGTGGGGGTTCCCCCCAAATCCATCTCAGACCCTTATCCGAGCACGCAGCCTGGCCGGCCAGGAAAGGGGTGGGGACGAACGAGCGCCCCCCCCTCCTGAGCCGTACCAGGCCGCGTGCCCTCAACATGGGGGGTGCCCTGGGGAAAGCACCTTGTCCCCATGTTGATGAGGACAAGGGCCTCTTCCCGACAACCCTGGCCGTTGGTTGTCGGGGTCTGCGGGCGGGGGCTTATCGGAATCTGGGAGCCCCCTTTTCTAAGGGGGCCCTCAGATCCCGGCCCCCCACCCTATGTGAATGAGTATGGGGTACGATGTACCCCTACCCATTCACCTAAGGTGTAAAATGTAAAGTAAAAAAACACCCACACTTTTGAAAAAATAGTTTATTGCACTGCTCCGGGGGTCTTCTTCCGTCTTGGGGGTCTTCTCGCCGGACTCCTCCGCCATTTACCAAGCTCTTTTACCGAGCAGAGAAGTCCGGCTACCTTCTTCGTCGTCGCCGCCGTCGTCTGGGGGTCTCGATCCGCCTTCGGGGGTCTTCCGGGGTCTTCCGGGGGTCTCTTCTGTTCTTGCGGCGGTCGTCGTTTTCCGCGCCGCCGGCGCCTTCTCCTTCTTGTTCTTCTTGTTCTTCTTCTTCTTCCGATGTTGATCCGATGCTCTCTCCGGCCGGAATGCCAGAGCCGCGCTGTGCTGGGACTTATATAGGGACATGGGGACAGGGTCACATGCTCATGTCACATGGTGACCCCGCCCCCTTGCGATGTCACAGTGCCGAAGGCGGATCGAGACCCCCAGACGACGGCGGCGACGACGAAGAAGGTAGCCGGACTTCTCCGCTCGGTAAAAGAGCTTGGTAAATGGCGGAGGAGTCCGGCGAGAAGACCCCCAAGACGGAAGAAGACCCCCGGAGCAGTGCAATAAACAATTTTTTCAAAAGTGTGGGTGTTTTTTTTACTTTACATTTTACACCTTAGGTGAATGGGTAGGGGTACATCGTACCCCATACTCATTCACATAGGGTGGGGGGCCGGGATCTGAGGGCCCCCTTAGAAAAGGGGCTCCCAGATTCCGATAAGCCCCCGCCCGCAGACCCCGACAACCAACGGCCAGGGTTGTCGAGAAGAGGCCCTTGTCCTCATCAACATGGGGACAAGGTGCTTTGGGGTGGGGGGGCCGCACGGCCCCCCTTTCCCCAGGGCACCCCCCATGTTGAGGGCACGCGGCCTGGTACGGCTCAGGAGGGGGGGGGGCGCGCTCGTTCGTCCCCACCCCTTTCCTGGCCAGCCAGGCTGCATGCTCGGATAAGGGTCTGAGATGGATTTGGGGGGAACCCCCAAGCCGTTTTTCGGCATGGGGATTCCCTTTAAATCCATGCCAGGTGACGGAGCTAGCGCGCCGGCATTTACTGCCTACGCTAGCTACGTAACCAGAAGTTACGTTCTAAATGAACGGACTGCTCCGTGTGTGGGCAAGTCCGTTCATTTTCAAAAGTCCCGCGGACTTTGGCCGGCGGATTGTCCGCCGGAGAAGTCCGCGCGTGTGTGGGCAAGTCCACACGCTCGGAAAGTCCGGCGAAGCCAGCTGGAAAGTCCGGCGGATTGTCCGCTGGACTAGGTCCGCCGGCAAAAGTCCGCACGTGTGTACGCGGCATAAGGGGACCCCCCCAGGCACTATATTGGAATTTTTAGGCTTTCACTTTAAAAATCAAAAATCACTGCTCATTTAAAAATGACATTTTTCACAAACTTTTTTTTTATTCATACATGTCCCACAGGGCAGGACCCGGACCCTTATAACCATTGTATGCCCAATTACTTGCATATAAGCCTTCAAAATGGGCACTTTTGATTTTTGACGTTCGGGTCCCATTGACTTTAATGGGGTTCGTTATTGGGGTCCGAACTTTCGCGGGATTTGAAAGTTCTGGTGCGAACCGAACAGGGCTCCGTTCGACCCATCCGTAGTGTAAAGGCAGGCGTCCCAATATTTTTTATGATATAGTGTAGGTATGGCAGTTGACAAGGAAGGAACTGCCAGAGTTTAAGTGACCTCTCACTCCGAATCCTAAATTGAAAGGTGCTCATGTCTATATTTTGCGAAGTTAGAGATTAGCACTTAGACACTTTGGACTTTTTAACCTGTTTAACTGACATTCCTCGTAAGAGCAGATGGTTGGCAGTTTTCTGCCTCACCCCACAGTCATGTGATTGTTATTCATGACAAAAACATCTAGACAGGATTTTTCATTTTGGAAAAAAAGCCACTTTGCTCCCACTGACATCACTTCCTCTATACACACTTGTGTGGCTGATATACTTATTTATCTGTAGGAACAGTAGAT
>JAQSEC010003008.1:0-12402 GCA_028564925.1 Lithobates sylvaticus | reverse complement strand
AAAAAAATATATATATATTTTTTTTTTTCATTATTCAATCTCTTGGGACAAAAAAAAAAAAAATTTTTTAATGGGCTCAACATTGCTCTCACATCAAATAGCTTGGGGTGTCTACTTTCCAAAATGGGGTCATTTGGGGGGGTTTGAACTGTCCTGGCATTTTATGCACAACATTTAGAAGCCTATGTCACACGTCACCCACTCTTCTAACCACTTGTAGACAAAGCCTTTTCTGACACTTTTTGTTTACATGAAAACATATTTTTTTTTTGCAAGAAAAAATTTACGTTGAACCCCCCCAAACACTATATATAATTGTTAAAGCAAAGGCCCTACAGATTAAAATGGTGGGTGTTGCATTTTTTTTTTCCACACAGTATTTGCGCAGCGATTTTTCAAACGCATTTTTTGTGGAAAAAATACACTTTTTTTTTTTTATTTTAATGCACTAAAACACACTATATTGCTCAAATTTTTGATGAAATAAAAAATATGATCTTAGGCCGAGTACATGGATACCAAACACGACATGCTTTAAAATTGCGCACAAACACGCAGTGGCGACAAACTACATACATTTTTAAAAGCCTTTAAAGCCTTTACATGATACCACATTAGATTCACGGAGGAGGTCTACTGCTAAAATTACTGCCCTCGATCTGACCTTCGCGGTGATACCTCACATGCATGGTGCAATTGCTGTTTACGTATGACGCCAGACCAACGCTTGTGTACGCCTTTGCGCAAGAGAAGGGGGGGGGGCAGGGGTGCTTTTTTTTTTTTTTTTTTTTTTTTTTTTTTTATTTATTTTAGCTTTTTTATTTTATTTTTAAAAACTGTTCCTTCCATTTTTTTTCTTTGTTATGATTTTTATTGTTATCTCAGGGAATGTAAATATCCCCTATGATAGCAATAGGCAGTGACAGGTACTCTTTTTTTTGAAAAAATTGGGGTCTATTAGACCCTAGATCTTTCCTCTGCCCTCAAAGCATCTGACCACACCAAGATTGGTGTGATAAAATGCTTTCCCAATTTCCCAATGGCGCGGTTTATATCCGGGAGGGGGGACATTCCCTCCCACTGCTTGTAAAAGCAGTCTAGAGGCTAATTACCCGCTAGAATTGCTTTTACATGAAAGCCGATCACTGGCTGAAAAGAATGATACCAAGATGATACCTAAACCTGCAGGCATCATTCTGGTATAACCATTCAAAGTCCAGCAACATACTGGACATATATTGTAATCTTTTTTTTTTTTCATGCAGCCTCTTGGCTGAACGAAAAAAAAGAGATTGATTGGTGGGTATGCCCACCATTAGAATACCTCCCTTCATCCACCCACTTCTAATGATGGGCATACATGCACCATTTATATATGCCGATGCATGGGGGCATCCTCCCGCAAAAGTTATGCCGTGTACACACGGTCGGAATTTCGACCGTATGTACGTGGCATTAGGAGCCAATCGCTCCGCCCCCCCCGGCGGCCCCCATGCTTCGGCGGATATGCTCTTTTTTTTTAACTGTGGTGGTGAAATCACCTCCTACAGCGTTGGAGTCGCGGCTTTATGTATCGTGGGAGCAAACGCTGTTGCTGTCAAGATAAATAAATCCGCGTTGCAACTGAATGGCGCACCTGAAAACAAAAAAAATGCTTAACACTAAAACACAGTAAACAAAATTACATACCTGAAAAGCAAGCATGATAAAACATGATAAAACATAATAAAACATTGCAGAATAGAATGGAGTAAAAAAAGAGCAACAATAGAGAGAGAATAGAGTGAGAGAGAGAACAATAAAACGACAACTATTTTTTTTTTTTATTTTTTTTTTGAGATTCACAGGTAAAAAAGCTCCTGACTGAAGCGACTGAATCAAAACGCTACCACAAAAAAAATGTTAGCGATCGCAGGGATCAGGCCTGACTCTGCGAACGCTGCAGTTATGTGTGCTTAGTGTTTTGTAAGTGACAGTGATCGATCGATACTGCACTTGGGTGGGCTGGGCTGGGCGGAGGGGGGAAAACGCAGGTGCTAGCAGGTATCTGGGCTGATCCCGCTAACAATGCGTTTTTTTTTGGAACCCTAAACTGCTGGGACGCTAGTATAGATCTGATCAGATCAGATATTGATCTGTTCAGATACTGTACCACTAAGGGAGGTGTATGCTTTGCGCGTGGGTGTTTGCGGTACTGGCACTAACCTGGGGCGACGCAGACCTTATTTGACCCTAAAACCTAATTGATATCACCCGCCGGGCGATCAGGGGGTTAAACCGTTATTGGGTAATAAATGGCGGGTGCCCTGACAGTATAAAAAAACAAAGCTAACTAACCAGCGTCACCCGTAACAGTAATACAAAAAAAAACTGGTTACCTAGCGACACTAATGCAGCGATCAGAAAAAACGATCGCTTAGTGACACTGGCAAAAGGGGGTGAAAAGGGTTAAACTAGGGGCAATCAGGGGGTTAAAACCTTTATTAGGTAATATATGGGGGTACCTGACGCTATATAAAAACCTGACGGGGAACCTAAATAACGAAATAACTAACTGGCTAACCAGCGTCACCAGTGACAGTTATACAGTGATCACTGGTGAAAGGGTTAACTCTAGGGGCAATCAGGGGGTTAAAACACCTTTATTTAGGTTGTAATATGGGGGTACCTGACCTATAAACATATTTATGAACCTATATAAACATGGCGGTTACCTAAAAAAAAAAAAATGGTTACCTAGCGACACTAATGCAGCGATCAGAAAAACGATCGCTTAGTGACACTGGCAAAAGGGGGTGAAAGGGTTAACTAGGGGCAATCAGGGGGTTAAAACCTTTATTAGGTAATATATGGGGGTACCTGACGCTATATAAAAACCTGACGGGGAACCTAAATAACGAAATAACTAACTGGCTAACCAGCGTCACCAGTGACAGTTATACAGTGATCACTGGTGAAAGGGTTAACTCTAGGGGCAATCAAGGGGTTAAAACCTTTATTTAGGTTGTAATATGGGGGTACCTGACCTATAAACCTATTTATGAACCTATATAAACATGGCGGTTACCTAAAAAAAAAAAAAATGGTTACCTAGCGACAGCAGTGACACTAATACAGCGATCAGAAAAACGATCGCTTAGTGACACTGGCAAAAGGGGGTGAAAGGGTTACCTGGGGGGCAATCAAGGGGTTAAACCTTTATTAGGGGGGGGTGGGGGGCTACCTTGGACCTAAAACTAACTGCACTGACAGTTATTACAGTCACACTGACACTAAATGCAGTGATCAGTAAAAAAAATGATCACTGCAATTAGTGACACTGTGACTGGGGGGGGAGGGGGTGATCTGGGGGGTGATCTGGGGGTGACAGGGGGGTGTTTTGTGTGCCTATGTGTACTGGTGTCAGTGTACTGTTGGTGCACTAACCTTTACATGTTCGACAGCTCGGCGTTCCGGTCACATAGACCGGCGCACCGAGCGTGACATCACTTCCTCTGCCTGTGTTTTGATTGACACAGACAGAGGAAGCATCTGATTCGCCAGGAGCGATCGCGAGGGGGTGGCCAGAAACCACTGGCCGTCCCCTCATCCCGGATCGCTCCTGAAGCGATCCCGACCGTCCCCGCCGGCGGGGGGGGGTCCGATCGGACCCCCCACGCGCCTGAAGAATGGCACGTACAGGTACGTGGTTCTGCCTGTACGTGCCATTCTGCCGACGTATATGTACATGGGGCGGTCGGGAAGTGGTTAATCATGCATCCCTGTATCACTCCTAAAAGTGGAGGGATATCTGTTGCAATTTACTTCTCTCTGGGCCACAGACAATCCTAAAAGTGTGACTCCAAATCAGTGGTTTCAAAGGCGCAGATAGAGAAGAATATAGAGTTCAAAACTGCATCCGCATCTGCTTTTTTTTCCCCTCCATTCTTTTAGTACAGGATTTGTATAGCCCGCCAACAGTTTGCACAGCGCTTTATAACATGAGGGCAGGACAGTTACAGTTACAATACAAGAGGAATCGGAGGGCCCTGTTCGTTAGAGCCTATAATCTAGAGGAAGGGAGGGTCAAGGAAACAAGGTAATAATTTGGGGGAGTGGAGCTGATGTGAGAAAAAAAAAAAAAATGTGCGGCGGCGTGTGGGTAGCTTAGGCTTCTCTGGAGAGGAGGGTTTTCAGGGAGTCGTCTAAAAGCTTATCAAGTAGGAGCTAATCGGACAGATTGGTGGTAAGGTGAAGTTTGATAGGATTGGAGAGGCTCTGCAAAAGTCCTGGAGGCGAGCATGGGAGGAAGTGACAAGGGAGCTAGAGAGCAGGAGGTCTTGGAGGAACGATTAGGGTGGTATTTTGAGGAATAGGCTAGTGATGCAACTTGTGGTTAGTTGTGGATGGCTTTGTACGATTGTATTTTGAATTTTAATTTGTCTTGGCACCCTTACTGGTTCTGTTGACATGCAGGTGACTGGCAGTCTAGACCAGCGTTTCTCAACTCCAGTCCTCAAGGATGCCCCAAAAGGTCATGTTTTCAGGTTTTCCATTATTTTGCACAGGTGATTTGATCAGTTTCATTGGCCTTAGCAATTACCACAGCTGTTTCATCTGAGGGAAATCTCCTGAAAACATGACCTTGTTGGGGCGCCTTGAGGGCATGGAGGTTTTTTTTGAGAAACACTGGTCTAGACAACCTTCTCCTGAAGGATTCGTCTCCCTGTAACTCATATGAAATGTCAAAAGTACAATGCAGCTTCTCCAGGCCTTTGTGTTCAATTTCAACAAAATCCTCCTCTCCAGCCTTCTCTGCACCCTGTTTGAATACTTGGGTCTAATCCTGGATACATCCAGAGTAAACTCTTTGTTCCAGAAAAGAATGTTTCTTTAAGAAACTCGTGCTCAAGAATGATCACAACTCCCCACAGTTGAAATTTGCCGCTAGAGTTTAATAGGCTCCCTCCTTCAAGGTCTAGTACCTCTCTCCCAGTTCATCATCCGAAGCTCTTCAGCAAAAGTTTGTTAGGAATTGGAATAAGCAGGCTCTTCCTTGGACTTACCCATGTTCTATGCAGCCAAGAACGAACTTCCTTGTCTTGGTAGATTTCCACTTCAGCTCTAACAGTGACAAAAAAAATCTTTCCTTTCTTACAATTAAAAAGTTCTTACAACAGACCCAAGTCTTTCTTTCCGGCTGGGGGTGGAGTCTTCCAATTCTTAAACAGTTCATGAAACTGGAAACCAAATTCCCATTCAGCATTCTTGAATTCCAGAGCTTTCAGGTTGTCCTTTTCATCACAGGGCAACGCTTCTAAAGGGCACTCCTATTCAGGTCCAGTCAGACCATTCAACCACAGGGGTGTGTATCCGCTAACAATGGAGCACATGGAGCCTGGCAGCCCTAAAGGCAGCAAACCTGATTCTTTATGTTCAGAAACTCGCTGTCAGGGATTTCTGCAGTCAACATCCTAGTAGTTAACTGCATAGTGAATTATCTCAGCTGCCATTGCTTGGACTAATGGGAAAAGGCTCCTTCCACATCTAGATGTGTTTGGTCTGATGTGCCAAAGGAATGTTCTGGGCCTTTAAGCACCAAGGCTCTATTGCACCAAAACTGTGTAAGGTAGCAACTTGTCTTCTGTTCATTACTTTCTGTTTTACCAGGTAGGACTGTTCCATTTTTCTGTGGCTGAAGCTATTGGCCGTAGGTTCTTCAGCGGGGACTTTGAAACTTGAGTCCTGGACTTCTGTTGTGTTTTGCGAACTGGATGCCGTAGATAGTTTGCGTAAGTTACACACACCCAGCACCTCCCTTCTTTGCCTACATGCTGTATGACTAATCTACTGTGTCCTGTATTTTGACTTGACTAAAAATTCAATATTTTGCAGTATAAGTCACAGGCCTTGGTACAAAACTTGAGTGGGATAGGATTTATAGGGAGGCACATGTCCAAAAACGCAGCGCCAGATCTCCATTTGATTTGAAGGCCAGAAGAGAGGGATAGGGTCATAGAACCCCTGATCGCTCCATAAAGAGGGCATGTCACGGCGAGTCTATCAAAGGATGAGGATCATCCTTTGCGGATAGCTTTTTTTTTTTTTTTTTTTTTTTAATGGTACAGTGTTAGTAATAAAAAAGCACTTTGGTGAATAATTGTCTGATACTTGGCCAAGAAGATTACTACTTGATCTTAAAGGACTTAACGATGTGTTTCTATAGTGTGAAAAAAGCCTTTTTCATCTAAATGTGGGTGTATTTATGTATAGGTGTTTTAACCACTTTAGCCACGGAATATTTAGCTGCTCTGATGACCAGGCCGTTTTTTTTTTTTTTTGCGTATAGCACTGCGCCGCTTTCACTGATGAGTGCGCTGTCCGTGCAACGTACCAAAAACAAATTTGACCTTTTTTTTCTTCCCACAAAATATAGCTTTCTTTTGGTGGTGTTAAATCTCTGTGTTTTTATATTTTTTGCGCTATATAAACAGTGTGACAATTTTTAAAAAAAAAAAAGAACACTATTTTTGTACTTTTGTTGTCTATATATTTCCCCTTTTTTTTAAAAAAAGCAAATTTTTTCCTTTGTTTACGCCGGAGTACGTATTCTGCATATTTTTGGTTATAAAAAATTGCAATACGCGTTTTTTGATTGGTTGGGCAAAAAAAGTTATTTTTTTTTACTAGAAATGGCGGCTATCTGAGTGATTTTCATCGGGTCTGGGATATTGTGGCGGACAATTTGGACACTTTTGACAGTCAGTTTTGGGTCATTCTGAGAATTATACAGCGATCAGTGCTATAAAAATGCACTGATTACTGTTATAAATGTCAGTGGCAGGGAAGGGTGGTTAAAACACTTGGGGGCTATCTTGGATTAACTGTGTTCCCTAGAGGGTGTTCTAACTGTAGGGGGGGGGCGAATGGGTTGTCTCGGAGGAGAGAGATTGGTGTTTTAGTCTGAACAAACATGTGTCTACCTCGCCTGAAAGAACCAGTGATTTTTGTGTTTACACACAGATCCTGGTTCAATCGCAGGTGCCCGGCGGTCATCGCACCGCTGGGCACATGCTGCGCTCGCCTGTAGTGGCCAAAAGGCGAAGCGACATAATGGTAACGACTAGGGCTGCAACTAACGATTATTTTCATAATCGATTAGCGTTGGCCGATTATTCAAAAACAATCTACAATAACTTAAAGTGTATAATTTAGTTTATATGTAAAAGTTTAAAAAAAAAAAAAGGCAATTTATTCTTAAATATCTCTATGCAGTGGTAACAGATAAATAACCAACTATATGGTTAGGGAGCAAAAATATTTAATCCACTACTGAGAATAACAGACAGAAGCGATATACTTTTTTTGGCCAATTAGTTGTAGGGCAGATTAAAAAGCACAAAATTGCTGCAAAAACGCATTACCGTATATACTCAAGTATAGGCCGTCCCAGAGTAGTAAGCGCGAGGCCCTAAATCACCACAAAAAAATGGGGGGAAACGTATTGACCGTGTATAAGCCCCCGAGGGGCAAAAATGCAGCAGCAGCTACTGTAAGTGAAAAAAGGGTCAGCCAGCAAACAGCCAATCTGAATGTCCCCTGTACAGACCCCCGTGTCCCCATTGCAGCCTACCTGTGCGATCCTGGGTCCAGTCCCGCTCTGTCCTCCCCACGGATCGTGCCTATTTTACAGGCGCCATTACAATTAAAAGCGCGCCTCCTCGTCCGTGATAGGAGGAACACTTTTTTTCCCCAGCAGTCAGTGTGCAGTGTTCAGCCTATCCCACTGTCATTCTCTCATCCACGTCCCATGAGCTGAGAGATGACAGGCCATCCGTGATAGGCGGAAACACTGTACTGCTGGGAAAAGTAGTTGTCCGCCTATCCTCGGACGGGCGGGGAGGGATCGGCAGCGCGGCTTGTTGAACACCGCCGTCTGTCTGCATGATACGCTTGTTCATGTAGGGCAAGACGGCCTGTTGACTTCGAATATAAGCGAGAGGTGGACTTTCAGACCTAAAAAAGGAGTCTGATAAATTTTGGCTTATATATTCGAGGTATATATGGTACATTGCTTTTCTGCAGCTTTCTCCATTGAAGTATAGTTGAACCAAAATAAAGCACAGTTTTGCGTTTAAAAAAATGTCCATGGCCCTTTACAAGAAAGCAGCGGGTGAAAAGTAGCAATAGCATGTGAACGGTGTACCCATGAGTAAACCATGTAAATGAAGCTGTGTAGTGCGTTACCTGCAAAAAGTGCATCAAAAAACATAGATGTGAACCAGTGACCTGAGACAGATTTAGTAACATTAATGGGCGTTAAATCTAAAAACATACTACAATGCGCCTTTTATCTGACCCCTTACCCGGAAGGCCGCACACTTTATTGTACGGACGGCAGAATTGGCACGGAATAGGCATTAAGGTCGTACGGGTAGTCCCTTTGAAAATGCTGAAGTTGCCATCGCGTCTCCCGCTTTGCACGCCGGTTCTGGGCTCCCCCCCCATGAGTCACTCAAGCAATATGTTCGCGGGTCCTTCGGACTCAATCGGCCTCAGCGGCTACCCGCCATACGTCTCTCAACGGTGGAGATGCGGAAGTAAACTGCATGTCTTCCAGTGATGCCTAGCAACATCTGACTACTGATCTCTGCGCCCTGTGATTAGTATAGCTGTCGTGTATCAGTAACAGCATCCAAGCCAATCCCCCTCCACAGTTAAGTAGAACACGCCCTAGGACAACACTAAACTCCCTACGTACAAAAAAAATACCACCCCCTGGGTTAAGCCCTTCACTGCTAGTTCCAGAGTGTCAGTTACACAGGATTTTGTTATAAGCACTGATTGCTGTTTTAATTGGCATTGGTCCGCAAAGAAATGTCTCGTGTGCGCAATAATGTCGCAGTCAACAATAAAAAATCACTGATCGACGCCAATTACTAGTAACAATGGAAAATTAAAAAAAAAAATGCGATATGAAACTATCCGTCCAATTTTGTAAACGCTAAAACTTTTGAGCCACAAACCAATCAATCTCTTATTGCCTTTTATTTCACATACCAAAAATTTGTTTGAAGAATGCGCATATCGGACCTATACTGAGGTAATTACCATGTTTTTTTTTGATTATATTTAGGGGGGATTTTTTATGTTATAGCAAAAAAAGTAGAAATAATGCTCTTTTTTTTCAAAAATTGATGCTTTTTTTTTTAGTTTTATGAGCTCAGAAAAATAAATAAACCGCAGAGGTTGATCCAAATAGGAAAGCTCCTCATGTGTGGGGGAAAAAAAAGGGACGTCACAATTATGTTGTTTGGTGGCCACGAACCGTGCGCAACTTGCGCATTTGCAGTTTAAAGTGACGCAGTGCCGAATCGCAAAAAGTGGCTTTGGTATTCTTAAAGCCATCAAGAATGGTGGTGCGGTTGAATGTGGTTATAGTACAGAACGCTGATAATCACTACTGTAGTGGTTAATTTTTTTACTGTAGAAACCATGTGTACGATATTATTATACATTCAGAGCGATTGATTTTGCACTTTTTTTTTTTTTTTTTGAAAAGTTTTATTTATTGCTTTTTGAAACATAACAGGTACATACAAGACCCAAAAGGGCCACACAAACAGACCAAAAACAAAGGCAACACTATTTACAACTCTTCAGCATTGACTCTTCCTCCTCCTTCTCCAACCCGGCTCAGTGAAGATTACATTTCAACACATTTAATACTAAGGCCCCCTTCCCTCAAAAACATACAATAGGAGTATTTACTTAAGGCAGTTACTTACATACATGTCACAAACCCATCGCCAGTGCATACTATTATGTATCCCTCAATCCGCCACCGTGGTTTCACTATTCATCCAACCGCCCCACACCTTATCAAATTTTTGTGGTATGCCCCTGCTACTATATGTAGCCTTGTAGAAGGGTGCGGCCCTATTAACCAAACCCTTCCAAGCTGATACAGCTGGAGGATTAGGCTTTTTCCATGATAACACTATCATTTTCCTAGCATAATAGATTAGGATCGTCAGCAACGTACGAGTTACTCCCCTTGGGGCTAGATTATCCACCAGTCCCAAAAGGCACACCTCTATTGTAGGCTGTATATGAATAGCTGTTACTTCAGCTATACATTCCATGACCCCCTTCCAAAATGCTTGAATGTTTGAGCAATCCCAAAAGATGTGCATGAAATCAGCAGTGAGGGAACTGCACCACCAGCAATCAGGAGACCGGGAAGGGAACATCTTAGCCAATCTAGCTGGAGTAAGATATATGCGATGCAGGAATTTAAACTGTATGAGTTGGTCCCTGGCAGAGACCAGTCTAGTGAAATTAATGTCCCATACATCGTCCCAGTCATCCCCATCCATCTGGGGGAACACCTCACCCCACGCCGCCCTACACTTTGCAAGGAGATCTCCTCCCCCACCAAACAATTGTTTATATATTGTAGACAAGGCCTTGTCTAAAGTGTCTTCCCTCAGCAGAGACTCTACATCACTCGTTTTCAGGATAATACCATTTTCTCCAAATTGGGCATTGTATGCATGTCTGAGCTGAAGATACCGGAACAAGTGAGTGTTGGGAAGATTAAATTTAGTTTTCAGGGCGTCAAACTGAAGAAGTTTTCCACCACCCACTATGTCCTTCAGCGTCTTGATACCAAATTTAGTCCAAATGATTGGATCAGGGTACTCGTAGAAGTGTGTTAATGTGGGATTCTTCCAGAGTGGTGTGTGAGGAGAAATCTTAGAAACGCTACCCATCTTGGACACTGCTACCCATGCCCTACTAACTGCACGCATGGATATCGTGAGTCTATACGGAGCCCTGACCCCCCGATATGGGAGATGTGTCAGTGCTTCATACGAGCCCACAACCGCCGCCTCTAGGGTATTGGCAGTGTCATCCTCAGGTACCGTAAACCACCTATGTAGGAATACTAGCTGACCCGCTAAGAAATATCTGTGAAAGTCTGGGACCGCCAATCCCCCTTGTTTCCACGGCAGTTGCAACACCCGGAGCTTAATTCGGGGGTGTCGCCCCTGCCACAGAAAATTAGTTATGAGCTGATCTATTTTTTTAAAAATATATCTCGGAATCCAAACAGGGGAATTCCGGAATATATATAAAAAATAAAGGTAAAAACTTCATTTTAACTAAATTCACTCTACCTATGAGTGTCAGAGGTAGATTCTGCCATGCCTGCAGTTTGGATTTCAGCGTATTTAAAAGTGGATCGACATTCAAAGCAACAAAGTCTGATACGGAGTTGGAGATACGCAGCCCCAAATATTTGACCACCTCCACCCTCTGCAAGGGACAATTTAAGGGGATCTCACATCCGGGGGATGGTGTCTTGAGTGAGAGAATCTGGGATTTTCCCCAATTGACTCTCAGACCCGAGAAGTGTGAAAAGGAATTTAGGATGTCTAAAGCTGCCGACAGGGAATTCTTGGAATCTCGCAAAAAAAGGACCATATCGTCCGCGTACAGTGCAGTTTTTTTTCGGTCAAGCTACCCACCGTTATCCCTTGTACCTCCTCGGATGCTCGTAAAGCCGCCGCCAAGGGTTCGATCATGATAGAGAAAAGACCTGGGGATAAAGGGCATCCCTGGCGAGTGCCCCTATATATTGGAAAAAATTTGGATAACGCATTATTTAACTTTATGGCTGCTGTGGGGCAGTGGTATAGAATGTCGATCCACTTCCGGAACTGAGGACCGAAACCCAACACCTCGAGTACCACCCTCATGTAGTTCCAATCAACGGAATCAAAGGCCTTTTCCAAATCTAGAAAGACCAGTATTCCACCGCTAGAAATATCAGGACCCAACTGAGTGTGAGTGAAAACCCTACGCAAATTAATATCCGTGGCCTTTTTGGGCATAAAACCTGTTTGGTCGGGGGAAATAACATGCTGCAGGACCAACATGAGTCTAGTAGCTAACAGTTTGGTCAGTATTTTAAAGTCCATATTTAATAGAGAGATGGGTCTATATGATGAACACTGCAGCGGGTCTTTATCTGGCTTAGCCAATAATACAATATGAGCCTCATAAAAGGAGGGGGGAGACTTCCCTTCTGAAAACATTCTGTATATAATTGCAACAGTCTGGGTGTCAGGGTTTCTGAATAGTGGCGATACCACTCAATTGGCAGGCCGTCAGGCCCAGGAGCCTTACCACCAGGAAATGATCCTATTGCAGCGACTACCTCCTCCTCCCTGAACATGGCATCTAAATAGCTGCCAGATTCTTCTGGCAGTTCGGGCAACCGTAGGGCCCCTAATGTGGCTCTGAGATCCCCAGTGTCATAAGAAGCTATAGGAGAGTATAAGGACCTATAAAAGGATACAAACTCCCGTACTATACCCTCCCCATCCCTCAATAATTGTCCTGATGGAGACAGTA
>JAQSEC010003040.1:0-12364 GCA_028564925.1 Lithobates sylvaticus | reverse complement strand
TTCCTCCTAATGACACTAACAATTGGGCCCAATGACACCAATGATGGGGCACAATTCCTCCCACTTACACCAAAGGTGGGGCATTGTGTGTTCCCTCTGATGTCGGGACCTTTTCTACTCCCACAGTCCGGCCCCCCTAAAGTCTGAAGGACAGCAAACTGGCCCCTGTTTAGAAAGTTTGGATATCCCTGCCCTAGGCAAACTAGGCATTGAAGAGGACCCAACATGTTTATAGCCATTTCAAAGCTAATTTCATGCATGTTAGCCAACTGTACATGGTAGGTATTCAGAGATATAAATACTTATAGAAAACTGTTTTAGGAACCTGGTCATAAATGTGGTGAATGATATCCCAGCAACCCTCCTAAGATGCTAAATTAGTCAGATGGCCTCTGTCAACACCCCTTTGATACCAGAGAAAAGAGGAAAGCCAACGCATAGTGATAGCTCTCGTGTAGCATCATGAAAAAGAAGACCTGTCAAGTTATGAGAGCCAATTGATCACTTTACTCACAGACTGAAATCTGCTGGAACCAGGACATTGCATTCCTCATTTTCAAATCCTTCTTATTTCTTTTTTGCATTATTGTCTCTTTGTTTCTTTGTAACACCCCTTTTCTGTAAATATTTTATGTGTACCATTTTGACCTTTTTCATTAGTAAACCCTATTTTGAAAAGTGTTGATATTGTCTCTAAGGATTTTAATGCAAACTAAAAGGATCCCTGTCTCTTGAAGAGTCTTATTGTGGTATAAATCCCTGAACATACTGGTGGTGGCAGTTTAAAGGGTTAATTGATTAATAAACTTAACCCGGTGACAATCGCTCTCAGGCTGCTGGCACCTAGATTGTGGTCCTGGGAGCTGGAAAATCTTTGTGCAGGGTGCAGCTGAGAGTGGCATTGTCATGTAAGTGACAGCGCAGTGTGAGATTGGCCAGTCTTTTGTCATGAGTTGGTGAGAAGGGCAGGGGTCTGACATCCACGTTCATCACATCCAGTGTTTGGGTGTGGTTGGGAGGCAACTTCTAGTCCCACTGCTGGCAGCCTGTAAAAGTCTTTAAGAGGCTGATAGCTGCTAAGGCTGGATGGGGTTGGAGGGTGCACATAGTGGTGTTAAACATTACGGCACCTACTGTAAATGCTGGAGTCTCATGCATCAGTACTAAATGCCATAGTGCATGAGGCCTTAGAGCCTGGGTTGCCAGCTTTTGGGCTTGTGTTGATTATATCAATTTGAGAAGCTTCTGAGAATATTCATTAGGTGCATTTGATTAACAGGTAATCTCCTTTTGAACTGCATTTGACTTCAAGAAGGTTTTGCATTCTTATAGACTTTTATGGGAATGAAAAGCCAGTCCCTTCTTCTCCAACCAATAAGCTCCATTTCTTAGATTCATGGCACTGTGCAAAGCCTGACTTACAGTACTATCTTTTCCCTTTAAAAGCAGATGTCAAGAGTATTGTAGGAAGCTAGAACAAAAACAGACTGATGTATTAAACAGAGTTTTTGCTTACATTTTTGCCTACTCTTATTCTTTAAGCATTTTTGATAGTCCCAGTGATAGGATTATCCTGTGGTCTGAGCATTGTGCCAGAATGTAAAGTGCCTGTCAGGTTCTTTAAGTCATCCTATTGGAAAACGTCCTATCAGTCTGTGAAAGCATGAACAAGAAATAAAATATTATTATTGGTAAAAATCTTAAAAATAAAAACATATACCGGTACTTTAGGCCTAACTCAAAGTTCAGTGCTCTCGTGCCCCCAACATTTTCCAATGTCTTCTGGCGGGACACATGACACACTGGGGTTGATTTACTAAAATTGGCGAGTGCAAAATCCAGTGCAGCTTTGTATGGTAGCCAACCACCTTCTAACTTCCGCTTTTTCAATTAGGCTTTGACAAAAAAACATGGAAGCTGCACCACTATCCAATTTTAGTAAATCGATCTCACTGGGTCCTCTTCGGTCCTCTCCTAGCTGTGGACAATCCTCAATGATGCACAGAGAGTCGCTGATGTGATGACACCAAAACACAGAAAATGCAGGTTGCTGTTCTCAGACTGTGGGATCATGGTTTCATGAACCTACATTCTCAGTTATCCCAAGATGAGTGATGCTGAGCATCATTTTAACCCAGAGGACAGGGTAGCAAAGACAAGGTGATGTGGGAGACAGCTTCAGAAAAAAAAACTCCCTATTATATTGTGTGATATATGTAAGAGGAAAAAAGGTAATACTGCATATAAAAAGAGGGGAAAAGGTGACATAAAAGAAAAAGACATACACTATCTTAGGCTAGACCAGATGTAATGTATTTATGTCATACCTGCAAATAAACACATTTTAGACAAAGGAGACATTTGCCTAGACAATTGTATTCTAATTTCATATGAAATGGTGCTATTAAAAATGTTTTTTTTTTTTTTTTTTATCAACTCTCAGATGTACACTTTACAATTAATTGTTATATGTGTGTGTATTTATTTATAATTGTGGACTTAATTGTTTAGAATGTTCCTGTTCTTTAAAACACTGATATACTGTATATCTCACTAGTGACATCCTATGGTTTAGATAATGTTAAGGACCTTGCTGTGCCTTTCAATAAACTGCAGTTTTAATATTACAGATTTCATGAACAAATGGCTCTAATAAGAACTGCAGAGGTCTAAGTAACATGATGTGTCCTGTATGTCTTTATTCACACTCCCTATGTGCCCCCTAGTGGCAACAGAATTAATTGCAAGTGCATTGTAACTGCAATGATGATCATACCTTCATTACAGAACTGCATATTTGTTATACCATCATCATGGATAATGAGGGTGACCTTGAGCTTCCTTGAATTTTTAGAAATATGTATTACTCATCATTTTCAATTTTTTTGGGGGGGGTTGAGGTGGGGAGAAAAATAGCTAAGTGTTTTTTAATAGTATGCACAATTTTTTTACTCACTTTTATTTAAAACTCTAATTTAGACAACAGTACGTTATTAAGCGAACATAAAAAACACACTTTTCCTTTTGCTCTATTAGTGAATCATTTAAATAATACGAGAATAACTGCACATACTGATAATGTTTTTTCATGTGTATATTTTTATACAATTCACATTTTTAATAGTGTCTCATAGGGAGGTCTGGAAATCTCTTTTAGCGCCTTTTCGTTTTAATCAGATAGAGATATGCAAACTCAGTTCACACAGTGTCAATATTTACTAATATTTCCAAATATCTGGCTTGATCTATTGAATTATTTTGTCTTCTGGCAAAACAATGAAAACATGCTACCTATTGAGTTATACTGTACCTGCAATTAGGGGTCGACTGATTATCGGAGCGGCTGATTATCGGGGGCCGATATTCGCATTTTTAAAAGTATGGGTATCGGCCAGAAACATACTGATATAACCGATATTGCTTCAAGTGTTTGTTTTCAATACTTTCAAGTGCAGAGGAGGGGTTTGGGGTCTTATAGACCCCCAATATCTACATAAAGAGTACCTGCCAATGCCTATTACTGCCTCAAAGATGTTACATTACTTGTAACAGCAATAAAAGTGATAAAAAAATAAAAATGAAAGGACAGTGTACAAATAAAAGCTTTAAATGTACAAAATATTGGCCCCTGACATCTGCTATGGGCCTGAAAGGTGACCTGAAAAATCGGTATCGTATCGGCCCTGAAAAAAATATATTGGTCAACCCCTGCTGCAATGATTCTATGTATAAATGTTACAGGGTAAAATTGGTTGAAAATTTGGAAAAAGGTAAGCTCAGACCATGAGCCTACAGTATCTTGGGTTTTATATACAGGCATACCCCACTTTTAAGTAGACATGTGCATTCGTTTTCGTCCGAATGCATTTTCGGACGAATTTCAGGTATTTTCGTTATCGTTTTAACAAACGATAACGAAAGTGCAGAATCCGAAAAACGAAAGATCCGACATAAACAAATGCTTTATTTTTTCGTTGTGACAACAGTTCGATATAGATAGGAGATTCGACGCTGACAATAACAATCTGTGTCCATTGAACCTCTGGTCGAATGTGCCTAACCTTAACTCTATTAGTCCAAGATTATTCTACATAGAGAGGAAAGATTCGACATAGAGAGGAAAGATTCTACGTAGAGAGGAAAGATTCGACGTAGAGAGGAAAGATTCAACGTAGACAGAAAAGATTTCTGCTGGAATTGGGTGGAATCGCAGCTAAACTATACAGAGTCATACAGTTTAGCTGCTCCGTCGAAATCTTCTTTGAACATTCGACAGACACCATAAGCCTTCAATGACAGATTCAACCTTAATTCATCTGGATTTTCGGACGAATGCCATTTTTAACAAAAAACGAAATAAATAAAAACGAATTTCGGGAGTAACTAAATGAATGTATTTTTCGGACGAAAACAAAATTCCGTAACGAAATATTTCAGTGTGCACATGTCTACTTTTAAGTACACGATGGGGTTTATTTACTAAAGCTGGAAAGTGCAAAATCAGGCTCCCTTCTGCATAGGTTTTATTACCAAAGCTTAATTTAAAAAGCAGAGGTTAGAAGCTCATTGTTTTCTATGCAGAAGTGAGCCTGATTTTGCACTTTCCAGCTTTAGTAAATAAACCCCATTGTGTATATAAAAGTGGGGTATGCCTCTTACCTGGATTCAATAAAATCCCTGACCTACCAACAAGTTGATAGTATGTAATTCCTGGGATTTTTTGAAAAACTGCTCAAACAAATACTTCTTATTGTCTTCTAATAAGCAGATTTTATATTTTTTCCTGAAAAACATCAAAATGGGCAGATGAATTGACTGTGGTATAGTTTACCATGATGCCAGATGCTAAATACTAGGTGGTAAATAAGAGCACAATGCTGGAATCTACTTGCTCTAATAAAGTATAACTGGCAAATACATTTAAATATTCTTCTGGATAATGCAAATCTAACTCAACCTTTTTCTCTATAATCAAGCACACATGTTACCCCACCTGAATAAAGTGCATTTTACCCTAGAAATCAGGCAAACAAACAGGGATAAACAATCAGCGCCTGTGCACAGTGACTCCATTCATTCAGTGTTAGTTTTATGTCAAAAATCCTGTGCAAACAGCATGTAACCAGACTGAGAATCACAAGCAGAAGAGAAAGAGCAATATCTATATTTATAGCAGCTGAGACACAGCAAACCACAGATAAGCTCAATTCATGAGGATTTACTCAAGGACAGGGAACGTTTTCAGCCATGTGACTATATTTTTTCAAATCACCTTGGACTCATCTGAAAATAGTTGTCTTTTTTGAAAATAAGGATCCTTACCTAGTGTTTAATCCTTGTGAATTCAGCCTAATGTCAACCAAATAAAGGCAATGCAGAAAATTCAACCAACAAATAAATGCAAGCCCAAGGAATATACAAAATGATATAGATAGCAGATATCTACAAGAAATGTATAAGGATGCTAGGTAAGACAAGCCTGGATACAGGATTATAGGTGAAATAGGAGGCAGAAACAGTACAAGGTAACTGGCAAAATGCTAAGTCATCTAGCGAAGGGTGACATTCACTTTATTACCAAGAGAGCAGGGCAATAGACAAAACAGCATAGGGTATACTGATAATAAACCCTTGGTCCTATGACGTGACTTTACAAATTCCATATATTTTAGCTAACAAAATTAAAATAGTGGGCATGTATGTCATGATGATATGGTGCATACATGAAGCCATGCGTAATATAAGCCATATACTGTAAGTAACACTTGTAAGCTACAGTTGTCTTTTGTCCTTTGTACTTGGTGACCTGAAGTGGGAAACCACCGCACTGTCTGCAAACAGAAAGTCAATTGGTAAGGGTTCCAAAGCAGACCTTAAGCAATATTCTGTTCAGATTGGGTCCAACAGACAAAATCATTGATCCATTGCAAACAACTGATGACCATTCACTTGCCCAAATTGCAGCTGCAATCAATGATAATAATGACATTGTGTAACTTAATGAGTGTGCTGTAACTGATGGTAGAACACTAAGCAGTACTTGCAGGAACTGTTAACTGAGCTCTGGAGAAATTAAGATATAGTGAGAAGGCACATGTGATGATGCGAGAGCATGCAAGGCAACATCGGGTATCTACCAAAAGACAACATAAATTTAAAAAGGCATGCCATTTTTGGCATGGGCTGCCAAATGTCTGTGGCTACTTTTACCAAGCAAATTTGTCACAATCCAGGTTAAATCCTAATTATCAAAGGCATGTTTCTACCTCTAATTATTAACAAGCACAACATAATAGCCCTAGAATTGTTGCTTTCATTGAAGTGTCCTCATGTTCACAAGAACATAGTTCCCTTCTTTACGAAGCCAGGTTTACATAGTGGGGGGCAGTATATGGGTGCCATCTTATTGTTAAAGGAGGTTCCTGGATTCCAATAAGCCCCCTTTGAGAATAAAGGGGCACCTAGATACTGGTCCTCTCTATGTGAATGGGTACATAGTACCCATACTCATTCAAAAAAAATGTAAAGTATAAATAAATTATAAATAATTAAATACATTTGACAAGTCCTTTGAAAACAAAATAATCTCAGTATGTATATCCACGTCAATCACGATACCTGATGACCAAGTATGATGACGCCACTTGCAGAATAACAGCTCCTCAAGCTGTCATCAACAATACAAGGGCTATAACCATATTCCAGCAATATCATTGGCCAAACAAGTATATGTATAATATATGAACAGGGAGTGTTTGGTCCAAATGTATGTTTGGCTGATCCCCAACAAGGATAGCCACAGACTTCTCACCACTAAAATGCCCTTTGAATGTCTCTAGATGTTTCTGCACCTCTAGAACATCTTCCGAGGTTAGGTGAAAAGTAGCACAGCACACTGGGGTTCCCATATGCAATCCGCACCTCCTTTTAAGGTCTCCTGTGTGTTCCTCTCTCTCCACCACAGCTTTGCTTTCTCCCTGGGTTCATTATGCTTTCTCCTCTTCTGTCATGGGTGGAGTTAAGTGCAGCTGCATGATCCTCCACTATCCCCGTTCCTCCTCCTGGCCTGTCTATCTCTAGCCAGGTAAAAGAGATTAAATCTGATGTGGCTGTGATCCCTAAGCTGTGCAGTTTAAAGGGGCCGCAGGCCAGTGCTACACACTCTCCTCCTTGAAAGTCTTTTGTCTGCAAAGAAACTGCATTTTAATTACCAAGTTAAATAGTCTCAACTTAGCATTAGCATGGAGCTAGGTAACTGTTCCTATCCTAAAGGCAAAGGCAATAAAACTACCCACCATGGTGTGTCGGTTGTAGGGCTGTTAAGCTGGGGTTCTTTCTCATCTTCCTCAGCTTGGTTGATCAGTTCTCATTACCTCATAGACCAGCATTCACATTATTATGTGTAAGTGCCAGTCCATGCAACATTTCTTTGTGAGCCCATGGTGCATGTCATTGGCAGAGTAGACTCACAAGAAGATAATTGAATTATACTGACGCTGTTCAGCCTAGGATAGGACCAGCCAGCAGGTTCAGAGGAAGATAGAGGGCAACGTAGGAAGGGAACATGGGAAGTGTAGAGTTACCCTTTAAGATTTAATAATATTGTACAAAGATGTTTTTCTGTTTTTCTGTAGAAACTCACTCTAACTCTGTTTATCTCACACTCACACTTTCTCATAACAAGTTTTACTTTCTCATAACAAGTTTACTGTTCTGTGCTTCTGTTTACCAAAAATCCTGAGAACCTTGTCAAGGACATATATTGCGTGGGACATTTTTAGAGTAAATATGACGTTGAGTCTGAAGGAAGAAATATTACGAATCTTGCAGATCAATATTGATTGTATAACAAAATGCTTGAATGTGATTGTTTGTTCAATTGCGTTCTCCCTATGCAACCTCCCCCTTTGATTATTGTATATGCTCTGTATAGCGGGAAGTAAAGGTATTCTTCTTTGATCAACCACACACGGTGTATGGTGTCTTTTTGCCTGTCCGGACAGACAGGGGGTGAGGGGGAAAAGGGGAGGGTTTTTTCCATTGACCGTCAAAGTCCATGAGGGAAAGAGGAGCTGAGAGGGACAATACAGAAAACTTAACAGATGGTACCAGAAGTGGGGTACATTTGAACAGGTAAGCTTTCTTTAAAATTACTTTTTCAAAGTATTTTTGAACAGCTTACTCTGTCAATGTTATAACCCGTTGCATTATAGAAACTCAAGGCATAATTGATTAATTTAATTAGCTTGCCTGAAGCCCCATACACACGGTCGGACTTTTTCATGGATTCTGTCCGATCGGACAATGTTGTTTAAAAATCAGACCGTGTGTATGCACCATCGGACAGTGTACGTCGGATTGTCCGACGGACAAAGTCTTATCTCCTGCTGGAAAGATTTGCCGTCAACACGGTCCGATCACACCAAATCCGATCGTGTGTACGGTTGTCCGACGGACAAAGTGCTACGCATGCTCAGAAGAAATTCTGTGACGGAAGCGCTCGGTCAGGTAAAACTACCTTTCCTAATCGACACAGCACATTCGTCACGCTGCAATGTTAAAATGTCTTTAATGCAGCGCATTCTCTTTTTCTTTACAATGCAAGAAGAATGACATGTTTTAGCTGCTCCTATTCACCCGCACTTCTCACAAACTTAGTTCTTTATTACTTTTCAGCATTTATACACTACATGTTTATTTTTACTCAGATCGTAAAAGAATCTTTGTTATATTTTTAGCATGATTTGTCTTTTTTTTTTTTTTTTGGGAATACATATTTGAAGGAGATTTTTTTTTTTTTTTGGAGGGGGGTTGTGTGTCTCAACTTAGCAAAACCACATTATTAACATTTGTATTTCTTGCTTAAATTTACTAGGAGTTTGTTGGTTGTTGGTGCCCCTTGTTAATTCTACTTTAGGATTAGTGAAATGTACCTGCCTACTCAAAGAAAAACTGTCATTGTAGAAAAGTAAAACACAATAGTCAATGCTTATTTCAAATCCAAAAAACATTTATTTAGGTCTCAGCAACAAACCAAAGAGGAACGCAGCCATGGTGAAACTTGGGGAATTTGCAAAGCCTTGGACACCCATGGCAAACATAATTTTTCACGCTTAAAAAATTGGGGGCCTGAAGAGTACCTATCTAAATAATAAGGGAGCGCAATCTGGTCCTGAAGTCCAAAACATCCGGAACTGCAGCAGATGCCATCTAGGTCCCCAGGCTCTGGTCCTACGAGAGGCTCCATCTTCTCTCAGACCAGACTGAATCAAGGTCATCACTCTCTTGTCTTCCTTGTACGCTTCCTTCCACGCCGTGGTGCTGGTGGGGTGGCAGAAGGAGGAGGAGGAGGCGGAGCAAGGTCACTCTTGCAAACATGTGTGAGTGGGGTCATCTCCCCAGCCATCCCCTCATTTAGTATTTTGAGGATGACATCCTCACACATGCTGCGTTGCCCCGCCTCCATACCCGTCATTTTACTGCCAACCAAAGAGGCAAAGGCCTCCTCGTAGGTGGGTGTGGCATATAGGGAGGCTGAGGCATCTTGTATCAGCTGGAGTGCTGACTCTCCCACCTCCCCCATGCTTTTCGCCCTTCTGTAGGGAAGGCGGAGGGGAGGGACTTGGGAGACAGTCAGGCTCCTACGCCTACCCCCCTGTTGGCTGCCACTAACCCCTGCCTCCTCCTGACTGCCACCTTCCACAGCCACCTCCTGGCTGAGGTCTTCCTGTGTCTGAAAAAGGGACATAGTTTCAGTTATTTGTTCATCAAACACACACAATTCTCATCTAGTGACTGTTGCAAAATGTTTACAAATAGAAAACCATACAATTCTCAGCCCTGCAGTTTAGATTCTTCCCAAAAATGTCTCCAACACCACTGTCTGTTGATATGTCAATCACGTTAGGAACTAAGCAATTGGGGATCCTGAATTAACTGAACATCATTCATTATTCCCCAAAATGGTTACAAAACTACTATACCTGGAACAAGCTGGGCACCTGCACATATTCCATACTGGAAGGCCCAGGTTGGTCCTCGGAAGCCTCATCAGGGGTGGCGTGCGTGGAAGGATGCGTGCAAGGAAGAGTCGAGAGTGACTTCCTGACAGTAGCCTGGTCTTTGAGAAAGTGGAGCCTCTCATAGTACCAGAGCGTGGGGACATAGACATCAGCTGCTGCAGCTCCAGATGCTAGGGACTTCCGGACCTTATTGCGCTCCCGGAAATAGGTACTCTTCATGTTGTTAATCTTCACTTTTAAGTTTGCCACGGTTGCCATGGGCAGGGTTGGCTTTACAAATGCTACAAGTTTCAGCATGGCTGCGTACCTCTTTGGTCTGTTGCTGTAGTCACGGTGCTTTGGTAGCCATAAAAGGGGAAATTCCCTGTATTTATCAATGAAGAGGGGGAGAAAACTCACGTCGTAGAAGGCCTCCATCACCTCTGCAAGACACAACACCACACAAAACAATATAAATAATGTCAGCCTAAACTCTCCTAATCTTCTCCATAAAGAAGCCTCAAGTTCTAATCAGTCTAGGCTAGTTATGTACCAACGTCAAATTGTACCTTTGTTTCTAGCGATCGTCTCGTGCGTGAGCTTTCTCTCCCCTCGTCTCCCAGATCGTGGCTACGACACAGGCGTGTGACGTTTTATATACAGTGCGCATGCGTCAAACTCCGCCCGCCCCTGACGATCTTTCTCGTCTATTCCCCACCCCTTCTCTTTATGGCGCAGTGGGGAGAGCACATGGCGGGGACACAGCAGGTGCGCCCCAAATATCCCACCAACGAGGAGGGGGACGAGGAAAGTCCGGAGGCAGAAACGTCCCGATCCCGGAGCCTGAAATTCAAGGCCTCCAATATGTCATTTGGAGAAATGTTGGAGATGGTGGACATATTAAAGAGGAGCGACTATGATGGGAAGTATGGGCCTTATCTCAACCCCAATGTCCGCAAGGCCAAGATCATGTCTAAAGTTGTGAGGAGGCTGTACAATCATTTTGGGGTACAACGATCCAAGGAGCAACTCAGGAAACGCTGGTCAGACCTGAAACTGAGGGAGGCCGATCAGTACAGAAAGATTAAGCGAGTTCTTCAAAAAAGTAAGTAGTTGTGTTTTGTGTTTGCTTTCTTGCTTGCATACTGCTCCATGTGGTTTGATTTTTACAAAGTTGTACATTCCAAAATGGCCACTTTCAGGTTCGTCTGTGCATTCGATCGTACTCAGCCTCGATCTTTCTGCCACTGTCATGATCGTGTGTGTCCATTCGATCGCACGCAAACCTCGATCGTTCGGCCACTTATAATACGATGTTTGGTGTTTTTTTAGAGGAAAGGAAGTTTGTTCTCACTAGAAATGTCATCAAGAATGTAAAGCCAATTTATTCAATGTAAAGGAGAGGTCACCCAGTAGCTGTTTACCCATCTGGACTCTAGAGCACTAGTGCTGGGACACCCAAACCCCCTTTTTATTAGGCTTTTCCACACATGTGCTCCAGTGGATACTAGAGGGGGGTCTCCATCACACAAACTTCTACCAAAAAGCTAGTAAGTTTAGCACCTTTACAAAGTGACTACATTCATGTAGTTGCCATTTGTAACTGGCCAAACAAAATAGTGTCCGTCACTTTCAAGCAATGTTTGTCATTTCCTTTTTCTGCCCTCAATAGATTGTGTTGCTAAATCTTCCTTTTGTACATTCTCATAGGGGAGCGAAAACTTGGGCCGTCTGAGGAAACCCCAAAACCAACACCTCCCAAAAAAGGTGAAAGAGCAGAAGCAGAGGAGGAGGAGGAGGAAGGAGAGATCATCGAACTTGGAGAAATTGTCACCACAACAGGTGAGTGTGGGAGAACACAGCTACTGGTAAGCTAATCAATGTATGGCTGCCTCATTTCCAACACCCGATTTTTGTTTGTTTGTGGTTTTTAGGTGACGTGGATGTTGTGGAAGAAAAATCGCACTTTACCACAGAGAGTGCCCACGTACTCATCGGGGAGATAATGGTCTGCAATAGAGATCTAGATTACATAAAGCAAAACATCAATGATGTTCAACAAAAATTGAAGAACATCATTGATGTTTTAGGAAAAATATGAAAACGCACCAAGTAATTAACACACATTTGTGCCAGCTTCTGAACACATTTGCAACTTAAGAACTGTGTGAAATTTGGAACATGCACACATTGTGTCCACATGTGCTAGCTCCCATCATGGTGGATGAATGCCAACGTTTTTTTGGGGGTGCAACCACTTTACGAACTACGAAAGTGGTTGTGGTGAAGGGGTTGCACCCCCAAAAAACGTCCATTCAACCCCATGATGGAAAATGGCACTTTTGAAGCTTCTAGGCATGTGT
>JAQSEC010003562.1:0-12414 GCA_028564925.1 Lithobates sylvaticus | reverse complement strand
GAAATTGTGGCAGACAATCTGACACTGACACTTTTTTCACTTTGTGGGAACCAGTTACATTAATACAGAGATCAGTGCTAAAAATATACACTGTCACTGTACTAATAACACTGACTGGGGAGGGGTTAAACATCTAGTGCGAGCAAAGGGTTAATGTGTGCATAAACAGTGTTTTTGTGTTTACTATGTGGTGCTTTCAGTAAGGGAAATGCTGATTTGTATTCCCTTTTTTTTTCAGGGAAACAAAATCCAGTACATCCCTGCTGACAGGAAAGAGCTCTGCTTTATTTACATAGGCAGACCTCTGTTCTATCTTCCTCCACACTGATCAGCGGGTACCGGCTGATGAGCTTGTGCTGTGACTAATCACAGACATAACGCCGGCAGAGCGCGCCCCTTGGAAGAGCAGGATCACGTGTATATATATATATATATATATATATATATATATATATAAATATATATTTATATATATATATATATATATATATATATATATATATATATGATTCTGCACAGCCAGCCCACACTGTAGCAGTAAAGATACAGTACACGTTCGGTAACTGGTTAAAATCTGATTATTGGTTTGGTTATTGGCTTCACTATCACGTCTATTTTTCACTTTTGCTTTGTTTATGGTCTGTTGGTGTTGGATGGGTGTTGATTGTATTATTCAATTCTACTTGATTGTGCTTCCTGAAAGTGTAGCCCTCTAATCTGGATCACTGCATTCAGTATCCCTTACATAACACTGAGGTCACTAATGACCAGATCGGCTGTACCTGGGAGTTGGGAAGCATCTGATATTAGCATTTGCTGTCCTTTAACTATTTGCCCACTGGGCATTTATGTCCCCTTCCTAACCAGGCCAATTTTCAGCTTTCATCGCTCTCACGAATTGAATGACAATTACTCAGTCATGCAACAATGTACTGATGAAATTTTTGTCCTTTTTTTCACACAAATAAAGCTTTCTTTTGGTAGTATTTAATCACCACTGTGTTTTTATTTTTTGCGCTATAAATAGAAAAAGACCGAAAAATTTTGTAAAAAAAAAAAGATTTTTTCTTAATTTCTGTTATACAATTTTGTATATTAGTAATTTTTCTTCATACATTTTTGACCAAAATTTATACTGCTACATTTCTTTGGTAAAAATAACCAAAATCAGTGTATATTACTTGGTCTTTGTGAAAGTTATAAATTGTACAAGCTATGGTGCCAATCATTGAAAATTGATCACACCTGCTGTACTGGTGGCCTTTCTCATTTCTTGAGACACTAACAAGCCAGGAAAGTACAAATTTCCCCCTTTGCGAAAAGTAGACATTCCAAAGTACTGAGTATGGAGTATGGCGATACTGCATGTGTGAGACTTTTTCAAAGCCTAGCCACATAGACCCCTTTCACACTGAAGGCGTTTTTCAGGCATTTTAGCTCTAGAAATAGCGCCTGTAAAGTGCTGTAAAACCGCCTCTCATGCTTCCCATGTGTGAAAGCCGAGTGCTTTCACACTGGAATGGTGCGCATACGGGACGTTACAAAAAGTCATGCAAGTAGCATCTTTGGGGCAGTTTGGGAGCACTGTATACAGCGCTCCTCAACCGCCCCTACCCATTGGAATGGATTGGCAGCACTTCCCAAGTGCCTGAAAAGCACTTCGGAAGCGCTGCAACACAGACGCTTTTAACCCTTTCTTCGGCCGCTAGCAGGGGGTTAAAACCGCCCCGCTAGTGGCCGAAAAACGCTGCTAAAATGATCATGAAGCGCCGCTAAAACTAGTGGTGCTTTACCGCTAACGCAGCGCGGCCACAGCACCATCATGTGTTCTAGGAGCATAAATTACACATCTAACTTCTTGACTACCTATTACTCTTTTGAAGGCTCTGGAGCACCAGGACAATGGAAATACTCACAAAATTACCCCATTTTGGAAAGCAAACACCCCAATGTATAATCTATGAGGCATACTGAGTCTTTTGAATATGTAATTTTTTTTCCACAAGTTTTTGGAAAAGGTGGAAAAAAAAAACACTTTTTTTTAACACAAAGTTGTCCATTTATAAGATATTTTTAACACATAGCATGTACATGTACGTATTTTTGGGCGCATTTTTTACACATTTTTACGGCGCTGACAGGTGCTGATGAGAATACACTGATAGGGTGGCACTGATGAGCACTCACTGATGGGCACTGATGTGCACTATTGGACACTAATGAGCACTAATAGTGGCACTGATGATCACTTTAGTGGCACTGACTGATGGCACTGTAGGGCACTGATAGAATATAGTCTAGCCAAGCCTATACCCGACTGTAGGCCATTCCTGGTGTAGAGTGTGTCTGGAAGGCCACCAAGGAGAGGCAGACGCTCACAGGCCACTAAAAGAGGGCAAGCAGGCTCTGTGTCTACAGCCAACAGTGCTGGTCGTGGACATGGTGCATCCTCAGCAAGTGGCCGTGGGGCACGCTTGTCCTTTTTTTTAAGTAGCTGGTCGTGTTGAGCCACAACATGCAGAAGAGTTGGTAGAGTGGATGACCAAGCCGTCCTCATCCTCCTCATCCTCTTTCACCCAGGCTCAGGGTACTTTGTCTGCCAATGCAGCTGCCAAAGCGGCCTCTTCCATCGGCTCAATGTCATCAGTCACTCCTTCCCTAGCCCCACCATCATGCCCTGAGGAGTCCCCCGAACTGTTTGACCACAGTGTAGGGTACATGCTGCAGGAGCATGCGCAGCGTTTTGAAGGCTCTGATGATGGTACCCAGGTTGAGGATGAAGGCAGTAATGTGAGCCCAGAGAGAGGGGGTGCCCAAGAAGGACAAGAAACTGGCAGTCATGTTCCCCCAGCTGCAGCATACTGCCAGGTTTGCTCCAGTGGCGAGGAGGGAGGGGATGATGAGGTCACTGACTCTACGTGGGTGCCAGATAGAAGAGAGGAGGAGGAGGCACATCTCCAATGAGGCAGGATGCCCTCCAGGGGCCAGCTTAAGGGCAGGCAACTGACTGCATCACACCACAGAGCTCCGCATGTGCAGGGCGCTGCTGACTCCGCGCATTTTTCCAAAAGTTCTTTGGTGTGGGCCTTTTTTTTGGTGTGTGGGCCTTTTTTGAGACGTGTGCAGCAGATTCAGATTGCACCGTTGCTAAGTAGGGATGAGCCGAACACCCCCGGGTTCGGTTCGAACCAGAACCTTCGAACGGACCGAAAGTTCGCGCGAATTTTCGAACCCTATACGTTATAATGGACGCGAACGTTCGAAATCAAAAGTGCTAATTACAACGGCCAATATGCATGTTAATGTCATAAAACAGGTTTGGGGACCCGGGTCCTGCCCCAGGGGACATATATCAATGCAAAAAGAACTTTTAAAAACTAACGTTTTTTCGGGAGCAGTCATTTTAATGATGCATAAAGTGAAAAAAAAAAAAGTGACATTTTCCTTTAAATATGGTACCTGGGGGGTGTCCAAAGTATGCCTGTGAAGTGGCATGTGTTTCCCGTGTTTAGAACTGTCCTTGCACAAAATGACATTTGTAAAGGAAAAAAAGAAGCCATTTAAAACCACTTGCGGCTTTAGGTTTGATCTTAAGTAGAATCTGAACAGGTACATTATGAAGTGTAGCTCCATCCCAAAAAAATCTATTTTTAAGCTTTTTGGAGAACATAGGGAGGGGTTATCACCCCTGTAACATTTGCTGTCTTTGCACATCTGTTCAGAACATGTCACCTCACTTTCCGTCCCAATGACAAATGTTTTTGGAAAAGTGGGGTTTTAATTGAAACAAGGATTGGTGATAAAGTATCAGTAGAGAGGAGATACCTTTTTCCCAAATTAAATCTAACAGGATAGAATTTCCCTTCCTAGGGGTAGATTTCCTCTCACTTCCTGTTTTCTCTTTCCATTTGCAAGTAGGAGTCGTTTGTAAGTTGGATGTTTGAAAGTAGGGGCCTGGCGTATATACTCTGCAGAAATTTGCCCTATTAGATGTTGGTGTAGCCACAAGACTGGTGGGCACAGGAATGGGCCCTGCTGTGAGTTAATAGATCAAGATTTGTAATTGCATGCACCTGTTGAACAGGGCAGAAAAATTGGGGGTGGTGGTGGTGGTGGTGGTGGACGGTTTTGCCACAAGACTGTAAGCTCTCACAGTTACTCTTGGTGGGCGCAGGAATGGGCCCTGCTGTGAGTTATTAGATCAAGATTTGTAATTGCAAGCACCTGATGAACAGGGCAGAAAAATTGGGCCTTTGGCGGTGGTGGTGGACGGTGTTGCCACAAGACTGTAGGCCCTCATAGTTACTCTTGGTGGGCGCAGGAATGGGCCCTGCTGTGAGTTATTAGATCAAGATTTGTAATTGCAAGCACCTGATGAACAGGGCAGAAAAATTGGGCCTTTGGCGGTGGTGGTGGACGGTGTTGCCACAAGACTGCAGGCCCTCATAGTTACTCTTGTTGGGCGCAGGAATGGGCCCTGCTGTGAACTATTAGATCAAGATTTGTAATTACCCGCCCCTGTTAAACAGGGGCTGAAAAATTGTGCCTTAGGCACTGGTGCTGGTGCCACAACACTGCAACCCCTCACAGAGACTGTACTTGGAGCACAGCAGTCACACGTGTTGCGAAGCATTTTTTTAAAAAATTGTAAGTACACGCCCCTGTTAAACAGGGGCTGAAAAATTGTGCCTTAGGCACTGGTGCTGGTGCCACAACACTGCAACCCGGCCCTCACAGATACTGTACTTGGAGCACAGCAGTCACACGTGTTGCGAAGCATTTTTTTTAAAAAATTGTAAGTACACGCCCCTGTTAAACAGGGGCTGAATAATTGTGCCTTAGGCACTGGTGCTGGTGCCACAACACTGCAACCCGGCCCTCACAGAGACTGTACTTGGAGCACAGCAGTCACACGTGTTGCGAAGCATTTTTTTTAAAAATTGTAAGTACACGCCCCTGTTAAACAGGGGCTGAAAAATTGTGCCTTAGGCACTGGTGCTGGTGCCACAACACTGCAACACGGCCCTCACAGAGACTGTACTTGGAGCACAGCAGTCACACGTGTTGCGAAGCATTTTTTTAAAAAAATTGTAAGTACACGCCCCTGTTAAACAGGGGCTGAAAAATTGTGCCTTAGGCACTGGTGCTGGTGCCACAACACTGCAACACGGCCCTCACAGAGACTGTACTTGGAGCACAGCAGTCACACGTGTTGCGAAGCATTTTTTTAAAAAAATTGTAAGTACACGCCCCTGTTAAACAGGGGCTGAAAAATTGTGCCTTAGGCACTGGTGCTGTGGCATGGATCATTGAGGAGGAGGAAGAGGATAGTCAGTGAACATAAGAGGACAGTCACTCAGCATCAGCATAGGCAGTCTTGAAGGGATGTGACATTAAAAATTATTCGGTTATATCCGCCTCAGGTGCCTGGTAGCTGGTGGTGATCCAGACTGATTCATTTTGATGAATGTCAGTCGATCAACCGAGGCGGTGGACAGGCGCACCCTATGATCAGTCACAAATCCTCCAGCAGCACTGAATGTGCGTTCGGAAAGAACGCTGGAGGCAGGACAGGCCAGTAGCTCAATTGCATACTGTGCAAGCTCTGGCCAGTGATCCATCCTCAGGACCCAGTAAGCCAGAGGATTTTCGGTGGGAAAGGTGTCCAAGTCTGACCTTGCCCCAAGGTATTCCTGCACCATGTATATCAGACGCTGGCGATGGTTGCTGGAACCGATCATACCTTGGGGCTGCGGACTAAAAAATTGTCTGAACGCATCGGTCAGACGTCCACCTTCCCCACCGCTCCTTCTGCCACTGACCGAAGCCTCAGCAACTCGTCGCCCAGGACCAGGAGTTTGTAGCCTCCCAGTTTCTGGGAACGCGTTGCACAGACCTTTCTGCAAGGCCTCCCTGAGATGTCTCATCCTCTGCTCCCTCTGCGACGGCAAGATAAGGTCCGCAACCTTACCCTTGTACCGCGGATCAAGGAGAGTGGCCAGCCAGTAATGGTCCCTCTCCTTGATCCGAAGAACACGAGGATCCTTCCGCAGGCTTTGCAGGATCAGGGAGGCCATGCAGCGTAGGTTAGCTGAGGCATTCGGTCCGGAGTCTTCTGGGTCACTGAGGATGACATGATCGCCAGCCACCTCCTCCCAGCCACGTACAAGTCCACTGGCTTGTTGGGACTGTACATCATCCCTAAAAGACTGCTGCTGCTGATGCTGAGTGCCAGGCTCCACCTCCATGCTCACACAATCCTCCTCCTCCTCCTCCTCCTCCTCCTCCTCATCCTCCTTCCTGTGTGATGGGTGGGACAGAAGGAACACTGTCCGGATAAAGGGGGCCTTGAGAGGCAAGGAAGTCCTCCTCTTCCTGCCTCTGTTCTGCCTCAAGTGCCCTGTCCATTATCCCACGCAGCGTATGCTCCAACAGGTGGACAAGAGGGACAGTGTCACTGATGCATGCACTGTCACTGCTCACCATCCTCGTGGCCTCCTCAAATGGTGAGAGGACAGTGCATGCATCCCTGATCATGCTCCACTGACGTGGGGAAAAAAAACCAAGCTCCCCTGACCCTGTCCTGGTGCCGTAGTCGCAAAGGTACTCATTGATGGCCCTCTGCTGCGTGTGCAGTCGCTGCAGCATGGCCAACGTTGAGTTCCACCTGGTGGGCATGTCAGATATTAGGCGGTTCTTGGGCAGGTTCAGCTCCTTTTGCAGCTCAGTCAGCCGAGCACTGGCATTATAAGATCGGCGGAAATGCACACAGACTTTCCTGGCCTGCCTCAGGACATCCTGTAAGCCTGGGAACCTGCCCAAGAACCGCTGCACCACCAGGTTGAGGACGTGAGCCATGCAGGGCACATGGGTGAGCTGCCCCTGTCGCAGGGCGGAGAGGAGGTTGGTGCCATTGTCAGAAACGACCATTCCTGGCTTAAGCTGACGTGGCGTCAACCACCTCTCGGCCTGCCCCTGCAGAGCTGCCAGAACCTCTGGCCCAGTGTGGCTCCTGTCCCCCAAACACACCAGCGCAAGCACGGCATGGCATCTTTTTGCCTGCGTACTTGCGTAGCCCCTTGTACGCCTACGGAGCACCGCTGGTTCCAAGGACAGAGCACTGGAGGAAGAAGAAGAGGAGGGGGTGGAGGAGAGAGGTGTGTCACAACCAGTAGCAGTAGTCGCGTTTTGGAGGCGTGGTGGCGGAACAACCTCCAACACTACTGCACCTTGTCCTGCATCCCTCCCAGCTGCCAATAGAGTGACCCAATGGGCCGTGAAAGAAAGGTACCGTCCCTGTCCATGCCTGCTGGACCATGAGTCAGCGGTAATATGCACCTTACCGCTGACCGCCCTGTCCAGCGAGGCATGGACATTGCCCTCCACATGCCGGTAGAGAGACGGAATCGCCTTCCGCGAGAAAAAGTGGCGTTTGGGAACCTGCCACTGAGGAACCGCACATTGAACAAACTCACGGAAGGGGGCCGAGTCTACCAACTGAAAAGGCAGCAGTTGAAGTGCTAGCAATTTAGCAAGGCTAGCATTCAACCGCTGGGCATGTGGATGGCTGGGAGTGTACTTCTTTCTACGGTCCAGCAGCTGGGGCAGGGAAATTTGCCTGCTGCATTCGGACGTCGGTGTACTGCAAGTACTTGGTTGTGACACACCGAATTCTACACCTTCAGTCCTCTCAGAGCAGCTTTCAGAGAGGACTGAAGGTGTAGTGGGGATGGAGATCCCAGCTGAGGAGGAGCAAGGAGAGGTCCGCTTAGTTCTTTGGTGTGGGTCTTTTATGTGTGCCTGCCAACGAGCTGCATGGCAGGTCGCCATATGTCTGGTCATGCTTGTCGTGCCCAAGCGGCTGATGTTTTGGCCACGCGAGATACGCTTGAGACAAATATTGCAAATAGCAGTGGTGCGATCTGCTGCACTCGTCTCAAAAAAGGCCCACACCAAAGAACTTTTCTGATAACGTGCAGAGGCAGCGCCCTGCACAGGCGGAGCTCTGCGGTGTTGTACAGTTGCTGTGCTGGCCTCTACCTGGCCTCCAGGGGGCATCCTGCCTCGTTGGACATGTGACGCCGCATCCTCCTCCTCCTCGTCCTCCTCCTCATCCTCTCTCCCTTGAGGCACCCACGTGGAGTCAGTGACCTCATCATCCCCTCCCTCTTCACCACTAGAGCAAACCTGGCAGTAAGCTGCAGCTGGTGGAACTGTACTGCCAGATTCCTCAAGCTGGGTATCGTCATCCGAGCCTTCGAATCGTTGGGCATCCTCCTGGAGCATGTACCCAACACTGTGCTCAAAGAGTTCGGGGGACTCCTCAGGAGGACATGGTGGGTCTAGGGAAGGGGTGGCTGATGATGCTCTGTCAGTACCCTGAGCCTGGGTGAGAGAGGATGAGGAGGATGAGGAGGAGGGCTTGGTCATCCATTCTACCAAGCCTTCAGCATGATGCGGCTCCACATGTCCAGCTGCCGAAAACAAAGACGCGCGTGTCCCATGGCCACGTGCTGATGACGATGCACGACCACGTCCACGTCCACGGCCACGTCCACTAGAAACAGAGCCTGCCTGCCCTGTGTTCTTGGCTCTGCACGCTCTGCCTCCCCTTGGCGGTCTTCCAGCCATTGTAGTCGGTAGTCCTGTGGGTGCTGCTGAGAAGAAAATATAGGAGCTCTGTGTGATGCCACTAACACACTAGAAGTCCTATAGGTGCTTCTGCAAAGAAAATATAGGAGCTCTGTGTGATGCCACTAACACACTAGAAGTCCTGTGGGTGCTGCTGAGAAGAAAATATAGGAGCTCTGTGTGATGCCACTAACACACTAGAAGTCCTATGGGTGCTTCTGCAAAGAAAAAAGAGGAGCTCTGTGTGATGCCACTAACACACTAGAAGTCCTGTGGGTGCTGCTGAGAAGAAAATATAGGAGCTCTGTGTGATGCCACTAACACACTAGAAGTCCTATGGGTGCTTCTGCAAAGAAAATATAGGAGCTCTGTGTGATGCCACTAACACACTAGAAGTCCTGTGGGTGCTTCTGCAAAGAAAATATAGGAGCTCTGTGTGATGCCACTAACACACTAGAAGTCCTGTGGGTGCTGCTGCAGAAGAAAATATAGGAGCTCTGTGTGATGCCACTAACACACTAGAAGTCCTATGGGTGCTTCTGCAAAGAAAATAGAGGAGCTCTGTGTGATGCCACTAACACACTAGAAGTCCTGTGGGTGCTTCTGAAAGAAAATAGGAGCTCTGTGTGATGCCACTAACACACTAGAAGTCCTGTGGGTGCTTATGCAAAGAAAAAGTAGAGGAGCTCTGTGTGATGGGACTAACACACTAAAGTCCTATGGGTGCTTCTGGGAAGAAAATATAGGAGCTCTGTGTGTGTGTGATGGGACTAACACACTTCAAGTCCTATAGGTGCTTCTGGGAAGAAAATATAGCTCTGTGTGTGTATGGGACTAACACACTTCAAGTCCTATAGGTGCTTCTGGGAAGAAAATATAGCTCTGTGTGTGTAATGGGACTAACACACTTCAAGTCCTATAGGTGCTTCTGGGAAGAAAATATAGCTCTGTGTGTGTATGGGACTAACACACTTCAAGTCCTATAGGTGCTTCTGGGAAGAAAATATAGCTCTGTGTGTGTAATGGGACTAACACACTTCAAGTCCTATAGGTGCTTCTGGGAAGAAAATATAGCTCTGTGTGTGTAATGGGACTAACACACTTCAAGTCCTATAGGTGCTTCTCTGGGAACAAAATATAGGAGCTCTGTGTGCCTGCCACTAACACACTACAAGTCCTATAGGTGCTTCTGGTAAAAAATATAGGAGCTCTGTGTGCCTGCCACTAACACACTACAAGTCCTATAGGTGCTTCTGGGAAGAAAATATAGCTCTGTGTGTGTAATGGGACTAACACACTTCAAGTCCTATAGGTGCTTCTGGGAAGAAAATATAGCTCTGTGTGTGTAATGGGACTAACACACTTCAAGTCCTATAGGTGCTTCTGGGAACAAAATATAGCTCTGTGTGTGTGATGGGACTAACACACTTCAAGTCCTATAGGTGCTTCTGGGAACAAAATATAGCTCTGTGTGTGTAATGGGACTAACACACTTCAAGTCCTATAGGTGCTTCTGGGAAGAAAATATAGCTCTGTGTGTGTAATGGGACTAACACACTTCAAGTCCTATAGGTGCTTCTGGGAAGAAAATATAGCTCTGTGTGTGTAATGGGACTAACACACTTCAAGTCCTATAGGTGCTTCTGGGAACAAAATATAGCTCTGTGTGTGTGATGGGACTAACACACTTCAAGTCCTATAGGTGCTTCTGGGAACAAAATATAGCTCTGTGTGTGTGATGGGACTAACACACTTCAAGTCCTATAGGTGCTTCTGGGAACAAAATATAGCTCTGTGTGTGTGATGGGACTAACACACTTCAAGTCCTATAGGTGCTTCTGGGAAGAAAATATAGCTCTGTGTGTGTAATGGGACTAACACACTTCAAGTCCTATAGGTGCTTCTGGGAAGAAAATATAGCTCTGTGTGTGTAATGGGACTAACACACTTCAAGTCCTATAGGTGCTTCTGGGAACAAAATATAGCTCTGTGTGTGTAATGGGACTAACACACTTCAAGTCCTATAGGTGCTTCTGGGAAGAAAATATAGCTCTGTGTGTGTAATGGGACTAACACACTTCAAGTCCTATAGGTGCTTCTGGGAAGAAAATATAGCTCTGTGTGTGTAATGGGACTAACACACTTCAAGTCCTATAGGTGCTTCTGGGAAGAAAATATAGCTCTGTGTGTGTAATGGGACTAACACACTTCAAGTCCTATAGGTGCTTCTGGGAACAAAATATAGCTCTGTGTGTGTGATGGGACTAACACACTTCAAGTCCTATAGGTGCTTCTGGGAACAAAATATAGCTCTGTGTGTGTAATGGGACTAACACACTTCAAGTCCTATAGGTGCTTCTGGGAACAAAATATAGCTCTGTGTGTGTGATGGGACTAACACACTTCAAGTCCTATAGGTGCTTCTGGGAACAAAATATAGCTCTGTGTGTGTGATGGGACTAACACACTTCAAGTCCTATAGGTGCTTCTGGGAAGAAAATATAGCTCTGTGTGTGTAATGGGACTAACACACTTCAAGTCCTATAGGTGCTTCTGGGAAGAAAATATAGCTCTGTGTGTGTAATGGGACTAACACACTTCAAGTCCTATAGGTGCTTCTGGGAACAAAATATAGCTCTGTGTGTGTGATGGGACTAACACACTTCAAGTCCTATAGGTGCTTCTGGGAACAAAATATAGCTCTGTGTGTGTGTAATGGGACTAACACACTTCAAGTCCTATAGGTGCTTCTGGGAACAAAATATAGCTCTGTGTGTGTGATGGGACTAACACACTTCAAGTCCTATAGGTGCTTCTGGGAAGAAAATATAGCTCTGTGTGTGTAATGGGACTAACACACTTCAAGTCCTATAGGTGCTTCTGGGAAGAAAATATAGCTCTGTGTGTGTAATGGGACTAACACACTTCAAGTCCTATAGGTGCTTCTGGGAAGAAAATATAGCTCTGTGTGTGTAATGGGACTAACACACACTTCAAGTCCTATAGGTGCTTCTGGGAACAAAATATAGGAGCTCTGCCTGCCTGCCACGAACACACTACAAGTCCTATAGGTGCTTCTGGTAACAAAATATAGGAGCTCTGCCTGCCTGCCACTAACACACTACAAGTCCTATAGGTGCTTCTGGTAACAAAATATAGGAGCTCTGCCTGCCTGTCACTAACACACTACAAGTCCTATAGGTGCTTCTGGTAACAAAATATAGGAGCTCTGCCTGCCTGCCACTAACACACTACAAGTCCTATAGGTGCTTCTGGTAACAAAATATAGGAGCTCTGCCTGCCTGTCACTAACACACTACAAGTCCTATAGGTGCTTCTGGTAACAAAATATAGGAGCTCTGCCTGCCTGCCACGAACACACTACAAGTCCTATAGGTGCTTCTGGTAACAAAATATAGGAGCTCTGCCTGCCTGCCACGAACACACTACAAGTCCTATAGGTGCTTCTGGTAACAAAATATAGGAGCTCTGCCTGCCTGCCACGAGCACACTACAAGCCCCTCTTTGTCAATCAATCTTTGTAACTGAATCTATCTAACTCAATCTCTGCAAGTGAATCTCTCTATCTATCTAAATGCAGCAGAGTGTCACAGAAACAGCCTGCTCAATCTGCGCCGGAACAGCATGTGACCGGCGCAGACGGCGTGGCGGCGTTTTATAGGGGGGGGCGTGTACTACAGCCCCTGAGCTGTAATTGGCTACAGGCGTCCTGCCTGTAGCCAATTATGGCTCTTCGAGTTTCCGGGGCTGTGATTGGCCAAG
>JAQSEC010004008.1:0-12376 GCA_028564925.1 Lithobates sylvaticus | reverse complement strand
CCAGCAAGTTTCCTCACTAGAGCCCTGCAAGTGCAGCAGCTGACTGATAATTATGAAACCACTCCCATTAGATTTACTTTCCACACACAGAGGGGAAGGTTTTTTTCTCAACAAAAGTGGAGCTACTCTTTGAGGGCTGGTTCACACCACAAAAATGTGTTTCTGGATGCATTCCAGATGCTTCTTCTTTTATTTTTTCCATTTTTTTCTTCACTGGGGTCCAGTGCGTTTTTGATGCGTTTCAGTGCATTCTGGTGCATTTTTGATCCGTTTTACTGTGTTCCAGTACAGTGCAATGCAGGAAAAATGCAGCATGTTCTACTTTTTTCTGGAATTGACAGCACTGGTGTGAACTATACCATTGGAAACCATATAACCTACATTCCATGCGTTTTTTATGCAGAACAAAACGCATTGGACTGTATGTGGTGTGAACTGGCCCTAAATGTATTCCCAGATTCAAAAACACTAACAAATTGAAGCAAAACTCCAGCTTACACTTTATAATCAGTTACAGTCAGCAGTTTTTTCTCTATTTGGAATAAAAATAAAAGCTGATCATTTTAGGCACCCCTGCTAGTGTTAAATTGGTTTGTTTCATCCTTGTAAACTGATACATTCTGCTGGAGAGTTTGCGGTTTCGAAAAAACAACAGACTTGCTGGCAAGATCACCAAATGAAAATAGAAGAATGAAAGCCTAAAAAACCTGGGGATGTCTATAGTATGCCTGTAAAGTGACGCATGTTTTGCTTGTTTAGAACAGTCCCTGCACAAAATGACACTTCTAAAGGAAAAAAAGTAATTTAACAGATAAAAGAAGTCATTGAAAAAAAAAAACGGCATGGGATCCCCCCAGTCCATTACCAGTTCCTTTGGGTCTGGTATGAATATTAAGGGGAACCTTTGACAGTTCTTTTATAACTGAGGGCAGGGCCACACTGTGATGTTCCCGGGTAACCCCGCCCCCCTCTGATGCACGGGGACTTCCCTATGGCTTTCCATAGGGAAGTCCCCGTGCGTTAGCGCGGGGGGGCGGGGGTCTCCGGGGCACGTCACAGTGTGGCCCCGCCCTCAGTTTTTAAAAGAACTGTTAAAGCGAAAACGCGTCATACGGCGGGAGCCTCCCATGGAGGTGGGTCGGTCGTGTATTTTTTTTTTCTTTTTCAGTCCGTCGGCGGAGCAAGAGAAGAAAAATACTTTGTGGGACATTTTTATTTTTACATTTTTTAATAAAGGACTTGTCCCAAGCCGTGTCTTGTCATTTTTACCATTTTGACACTTTTTTGTGTTACCATTTCACACAGGGGGGAGGCCGGGATCTGGGGGTCCCCTTGTTAAACATGGGGACAAGGTGCTTTGGGGGGCTACCCCAAAGCACCCTCCCCATGTTGAGGGCATGTGGCCTGGTACGGTTCAGGAGGGGGGGCGTTCTCTCGTCCCCCCTCTTTTCCTGTGGCCTGTCAGGTTGCATGCTCGGATAAGGGTCTGACATCATTGACCATATTAGGTCAATTATGTCATAAACATCCTCTTTTTTTTGTGTGCGTCAGCTGCAGGGAGGGAAGGGATGTGCCAAGGAAGGATTTGTCACATTTGCTTGCTAATTCAAAGGGCAATCCCCCACCTGCAGCTTATTTTCTCAGGAATGACAGCTGACTTCTGGGTTCAAACAAACACAAGCTCATGCCTATTCTGCACCATGGTGCCCCAAGCTCTCAACTAGACATGTGCAATTAGTTTCGTACGAATCCGAAATACGAATTTTTATGCATACGAATTCCATACGAAATTTCGGTACGAATTTCGGATCCAAATTAACAGAAACGTGACTGGTGTTTATGCATAAGAATTCTGTACGAAATATGAAATTTTGTAAACGAATTTCCGTTCCAAATTAACTGAAAGTATCAAAAACGTGACTGGTGTTAACAATGCATAAGAATTCTGTACGAAATATGAAATTTCATTTACGAAATACGAAATTTAGTTTACGAAATACGAAATTTCCTAAACAAATTTCCGTTTTAAATTACCAGAAACGTGACTGGTGTTAATATGCAGAAGAATTCTGTACGAAATACGAAATTTCGTTTACAAAATACGAAATTTCGTAAACGAATCTCCGTTTTAAATTAACAGAAAGTATCAGAAACGAGACTGATGTTAATATGCAGAAGAATTCGTACGAAATACGAAATTTCGTTTACGAAATACGAAATTTCGTTTACGAAATACGAAATTTCTTTAACGATATACGAAATTTCATTTACGAAATACGAAATTTCGTTTACGAATTTCCGATCCAAATGAACAGAAACGTTTAAATTTACGATTCGTACGAAATTCGTATTTCGTACGAATCCGAATTAAATTTCGTATACGAATTACGATTTTTTTTTAATACGGAACGAAAGGGAACAAATTTTTTGACGGCGCCCATGTCTACTCTCAACTGAAAGGTATGACCCAGTCATAGGCGTGCGCACAGTGTGTGCTAGGTGTGCCTGGGCACACCCTAATCACCCCGTGTGGTGCAGATTCCCTGTTTACACCCCTGATATTCCACCCTAACTGGCTCCTAAGAAAAATTGTACAAAAATAATTAAAAAAGTAAAATTGTAAAAAATAATACAAAAAAAAATAATAAAAATAAAAACTTCTGCCACCGTCCCCTGCCCTTCTGACACCGTCCATTGCTCTGCTGACACCATCAGTATAAATACACATGCGCACACACACGCAAATGTGTTTGAGCTTTGGGGTGCACACCCTAATGCAATAGGCTGTGCACACCTATGGACCCAGTACTGCTAAACCGAGAAGTAGTAAAGTGATATGTATATGTATATACGGATATGTATCATAGGAATGGATGGCTTAAATTCCGAATCCCATGTCAAGTAGAGCAGTGAACATAAGTGTATTTAACCTGGAGTTCAATTTAATACTAATAATTTCAAAATCTGGTGCAGCTCTGCTTAGAAACCAATCAGCTTCCAGCTTTTATTGTCAAAGCTTAAAGTGGATGTAAACCCTCACATATACACCAGTGAAGTGAACAGCCTCTGATGATACACAGAGATAAAACAAATCTCCCCACATAAATTTTACATGTATATCTGCTGTCTTCAGCTTTATAAATTCTTTACAAAGTTCAGATCATGTTAGCACATTTTCTCTTCCTATTTAGCATAGCAGTGAAGCCTGGGCATACAGCCAAGACAGCTGATTGGAGGAAAGGCACCCCCTCCCCACCCATAGATAGAGACTTTCAGAGCTGTTCCTTGAATGGGTTCAGCACTCTGCTAATCTATTTACAGCATCCTCCCCAACACAAAACTCTTTTTTTATCTCAGTTGACGGAGAACTTGTCAGAAGTTATCAGGCTGATAACAGAAGAACGGAGCAGGAGAAAGCTACGGGACATAGTGCTTTGAAGAGCGATAAGAAAACACTGCAGATATATTTGCCCAGCTCAAATTTCATGAATAGGGTTTACATCCACTTTAATTAAACAAGTTGAAGTTAGGAGCTGATTGGCTACCATGCACAGCTGCACCAGATTTTTCACTCTCCAGTCTTAGTAAATTACCGTAGTATTTTTACATTTCTGCTTTATAGATTTCTTACACAACAATTTCTTATCTTCTAGATACAGACCACAGCAGAACTATAGGCATAATTGCTTTAGTTGTCCTTCCCATTATTATAGTTATACCTGCAGTTATTCTGGCTATCTACATAAGAAGGTAAGAGATTTTTATTTTTTTATTATCACATTAATTTTAAGGTTTGTTTTACACCTTCCTCTGAAAACAAGTTATTACATTTTTTTGCATTTTCATGCACTATTTCTGTCATTAATATGTCTTACAACAAATGCTGATGCACCAAACAAATGACGAGGGTCAACTTATCTCACACAAATGCTTGTTTTAGCTTCTCAATCTCTGATGTGTCTGTCTTCTAAGAAATCTTCAAAGTGTATCTACAGCAAAAAACAAAACTTTTATATATTTCATCTTACCTATCCTAAATGTGGTGACTGGATTGGTTTTCTTTATTCGGCACTGCGTCGCTTTAACTGACAATTGCACGGTCACGCGACGTTGTATCCAAACAAAATGTTTGTCCTTTTTTTCCACAAATAGAGTTTTATTTTGGTGGTAATTGATCACCTCTGCGGTTTTTATTTTTTTGTGCTCCACTAGGCGTTCAATAGGATCGCCTCTGTCTTCAGCCAATCAGGTGATGGGTATTATACCCGCGCTTCCTGATTGGCAGAGAGGCGGTTCAGTGTTAGATAAGCAAATACTCATTTGCTTTTCTAACACACCTGTTAGAGCGCAATGCATCTCTGAGCGCAATGCCTATGAAGCCTACTAGAGCTTATGGCTTTAGTCAGGTGCCTCAAAAAAATACCCCCCCGCCGCTGTAATTATGGCGCTTGGCGTCCAAAAAAGGGCCGGACGCCTGAATAGGGGGTGGCAGTGATGGCCATGAATAGATTTATGCAATGCATGAATCTATGCATTAATCATATAGGGGGTGGCGTGACCGAGGGGGCGGCGCCCATGCGCCCTTAATGGACTCACCTCCACTGGCGGGTAATCACCTGCTTGTTAACCTAGTATGTTGGCCAGATCCATTCCTCCGCCTAGATGTGGAGCTCTTCCCACCCACTGCCCTGCTGTGAGGATGACAGCGGCGGCAAGACTGATGATCAGTGCCCTGATTACATTCCTAGATGTCCCCCTGTGAGGGGATGCCGCTGATCGGCTCTCCTCTCCTCATACTCTGTCAGTGTGAGGCGAGGAGAGACGATTACCGGCATCTCCGTGTTTACATGTGACAGGCTCTTTGTGACGCGGCTCTTTACACAGATCAGGGTCATGCCATGTCCTAGCAACACAGCGCGGGCACGCAAGAGCGGCCATTCTGGGACGCCGTTATATGATGGCATCCCAGAACAAGAAATTGTAGACAGCCACTAATAATGTCTAGTCAGGCTCCGCGCTTAGGATAATTGCCAAATGGTCTATACTAATATTATTACCATAAACCCAGTACAGCTGCTCCCTACGAAATCTAAATGATTTAATTGATAGTTTAATGTATGAGGGGCGCTAGTACCAACGCAAGATACTAATTAATTAAGGGGTTAATTAATTGTATATTCTGAACTGTATAATAAAAAGTGAGCTATTGATAAAAGGGTGTGGAGACACAATATATCTACTAAGAACTCTGCTAGTTAATAACTGCTTAGAGTGACAGTAGTAACCACAATTGGTTACCCATACATTGCAAACATTAAAATGTGTCAATATCTTCAAAAAAGTTGGTTTTGTTGTGTCTATGTAAACATATAAATAATAATATCACAAAACACCTATACGTGAACTGGTAGGGTGTAAAAATATTACCTAAATAGTGCAACACAAAAAAGAGCTACCAGAGCTCTATTATACCAAATAAACTAAACCACAACTTAAATATAAGTAAACCAAGCCCTATACCATGTATCGCAATGTGTACATATATCTAAAATAGAAAAATAATATCGACCCAGCACATGTGCCCAATCTGATATATAAAGTGCAAAATGACAGATTAACAAGTGATCCCAATGGCTTGGGTGCATTCAATATTCGTGACAAAAATATTTAAAATTAGCACAAATTAGTGATAATCCATAAGACGCAAAGTTCATATAGTAGTCCTTGCTGAAAAAAGCCACATTCACTCCTGTAGATATAACTTGTGCACCGTCACCAGACAAATTCTTGATCCACCCAATGTGAGAACCAGCAGTTATAAATGGCCTCTTACCAAATGGAGTTGATTACTTTGTTTAGAAGTAATCAAATGCGCTTTCACAGGATTGTGCCTGTACACTGAGTGACACACCCTCACTCAAGGACTCTCTTCCTTCTATCAGATCAGCTCAGATGAAATGGAATGGAAACATAGATGGGAATATAAAGAGAGGCGCACCTCATAGCGTAATAACGTTTTTATTAAAAAACAGCATAAAAAACACAGCAGCCAATTGCTCACTTACATTTTTCGGTGCCTACCCGGCACTGAGGCTACTTGCAATATGTTAAAATTCGATGGAGCAGCGGATCCTTCCCTCGTGGCGTGCGTTTCTAGCGTGCGTTCCACTCACCAGGAAACCAGGGCCAGTCCCACAGGAAGTCCAGCAATAGTGCGTCCAAAAAGATAAAAGTGATCAGGTACCGCCTACCGACGTACGTTTCGTGTTTGTCACGTCTTCAGGGTGGCGTACCTGATCACTGAAAGACCTGATTAATATGCTGATCCTCATTAGTAGCCAACCAATGAGGACTCAGCGTGTGCGCAGCCTCAGTCCCGGTGAAGCTCCCATCACGGGCACAGCCGCATATTACATATACATGTTATAAAAAAACATACCTAAACACCCCAGTTGTGATGCAAATTATTTGTATTTTAAATAATATAACCTTGCCTCATTATTCCCAACTCCATACGGGACCTTATTTGATATTTCTAGGTACTAAATTAGAACTTTTTACTTAATATGGGACTATTTTTGGATACTTCTTAGAGCCTAATAGTAGGACTGATATGAATCAACCTTTACCATAGGCACAAATTTATTCTGTCTCATTTGATTACTATAAGGCGGAGGTAAATCTGCCCATGTCTAACCAACAATATAATTAAATATCTAAATATATGTTAGCTTATTTAATTGGAACTTATATTATTTTTCTATGGAGTATAAAGTCTGTAATACTCATATACTCCACAAGATGTCACTACATGTGTCGTACTCCCTATGGAACCACATCTTCCATTCTGTATGATGGGATTACTTTTAAACCACCATCCCAATCATACACTTGACTATTTTGTCTTCGCACTTCATAATAACTTTTATACAGATGTTTATATTTCTTCGGTCATTATATTTGCCATTACATAAAACCATTTGTATCTCCTCAACTGGCTATTACGGTATATTCTTTTTATATTTATTGGAATTTATATTATTCTCTATGGGATGTGTAGTCTGTATTACTCATATGGTCCACAAGATGTCACTACATATAGTATATTACCTCGGGACAGCTTGAATAGACCTCCTACCTCCATTCTATGTATAGGTGTGTTTTAATCTGTAATGCTCATCTGTTCCACAGGGTGTCAATACATATGGGATATTGCATATGGGGCAATCTGAATAGATCTCTTAATCACATTCTACATGGACGGGTAACTCTTATACCACCATCTCACAGCATAAAGTTAACTGTACTTATCCTCACAGTTCATCTTATATCAGTTATTAATAAACAAATCAAACCATTTGCCATCTGATTACCCATTGTCATCTCCTCAATTGGCTAGTCATTGGACAAGAAGCAATTAAGGTCCAAATCTATATTCATCCCCAAAGGTTGCATCGTGTCCAATGTATATAGCCACTTGGTCTCATTTTGAGATATTGCTTTTTTCATATCCGTTCCTCTCCAGTGCCTCGATACTCTATCTATTCCATAAAACTTACACATTGAAGGATCACTGTTGTGATATCTTTCAAAGTAAAAACAAAATAAACCGCGCTAAAAGATATTAGGGGAAAAATTAATAAAATCTTAACCTAAAAGGCTGCTGCTAAAAGTGGGATACACACACACAGGATATACAAATGGATAAAGCTGCGCCAAAAAAAATTTACATAAATGAAAAAGACACAAATAACCAAATGATAATGTGCCAAAAAATGAATTACATACACAATAGAAGAATGCATAAAATATGGTAAATAAAGTCCAATGGGGACCACATTAGTCCTGATTATGTGTCTTCCTTAGTAATAAGCCTGGTTGTATATAGTAGGCAGACTGTTGGTTATGTGGCATATAAAGCACCGCTGTGACAAGCATGCAAGAGTTCTGTGCAATCCCATCCACCTTTTGAATTTGGCGCTTACCAGATAACTAGTAATAAAAGGCACTGCCTATGAAGCCTGCAACATCTCAGGTGGGGGGTAACTGATGAGACCGATCAGATCAAGGACAACCACTCCAAAGAAAAAAGAAGGACCTCCACAACCTCCGCTCCGCTCAGGGACATCCAACTAGTTATCTCAGGCACATAAAAACAAGGGACCGCCCATAGCGTAATACTGATAGACACTTGTTTATTTTAAAAGATTAAAAACACTTACACATATATGTTGAAAAACGAACACAATAAACACACTGCCGGCCGGTCAGTGCAAACCCGTCCCCCGTTCACGATCTCCGTGGTAGCGTCACTGCGTGCCTTCCCATACGTCGTTTCGTCACAGATGACGTTGTCAATGGGGAACGGGCGACGCAGTAACGCACCACCCATATATAGCCCAACCTCCACCTGAGTTGCATGGGGTCAGGCAAGCGCAGCCATCTTAAGTATGGGAAAAAATGCCCATATCAGATAATAATATGCAGCGCTATGCAAAAAATAAAAATAGAAAAGGAAAAAACCGATCGTAACTAATTAAAGACGAAGGTGAATATATTTAGCAGTGATATCATAAAAAGTTGAAGGCAAATAGCCGTGATGTAATCAGTTAGATGACATAACGCTATGTGTGTATGTAAACCACGCCATGTGAGTTAGGAGTGTTTTAATGGTGAAAAAAACATAATAGAAAATAATGATATGCCATGGGAAGTGCAAGTGTGGACATATCAAGGAAAAGAGAAGGTATAAAAAAACTATACTGCGTAAATGCAATATATAATAATACATATTTAGTGAAATTAAAATGTCCCTGTGTCATGGTGGCAAATGAGCACATATGTCACGACCACAAATAGATGTTAAGAATTGACTCAGACAAAAATTAAAATACAAGTAACTGTATATGCAGTGAACTGAGCCCAGACTCAGTGAAATCAGTGAGAAAAATGTTAAATATACCAATAAACCCAATAATTACTCTCCATATTAAGGTGCCTATGGTAATAAGTGAAAAATATGTGAGTAAGATTCAAAAAATTCAATTAATAAGAATTAAGAATTAAAAAGATATAAAAATACATATATGCTATACACATACCCAATTAAGGAGATATGGCACAACATGCATGTATTCAATGTGCCCATTCTACATGCATCTCAGGAGGAGTGTACACAAATGGCAAAAACATCAAAAAAAGGGGAAATTAAATTGGATTAAAAAGTTACCATTTTGTGTATAAACATAGCAGTACATACAAATGAAAAATAATAATAATGCATAGTTCGCCCCTAGGGAGAAAAAATCAATAACCGCATATTTAGGAATTATCCACAAAGGCGTTAATGTCGGTGTCTATATTGAGTCCATGTGGGGTGTAAGATTTAAGGCGATGGATCCATGCCATTTCAAGTTTGGAGATTTCCCTCACTAGGGAACTCCCCCGCCAATGGGGTTTGAATTTATCAATCCCAAAAAATGAAGTCCCAGAAGGGTTCTTGTCGTGTACCAATAAGTAGTGTTTGGACACTGAATGTTTGGGGAAACCACTAATGATGTTAGATATATGTTCACCCAAACGTACATGGAGAGGACGTTTGGTCCGGCCCACATACTGCAGCCCACAAGGGCACTGCAGCATATAAACAACCCCCTTGGAGGAACAAGTTATGCATGGTTTAATGGTGTGGTTCCTCCCTGTAGCTGTACACACGAACGAGGTAGTACGTCTCCCAACATTCCTGTTGAGGGAACAGACCCTGCATTTGCCACATTTGTAGTACCCCGTAAGCTGATCAAAAAAACCCCTTGTACTGGTCGGAGGATCTACAACGTTGGCTGCAATTTGGTTCCATAGAGAAGGTACCCCTTTGAAAATTACTTGAGGTATATCAGGCACTAGATCTTTCAAAGTGGAGTCACTTTTGACAATATGCCAATGTTTATTGACAAGTTGTTTGATACCTCTGTGCTGTAATGAATAAGAGGTAATGAAAGGGACTCCATTTTTGAAACGATCCCTTTGTTTCGGCCCTTTATCTGCCAGTAAGTCTCTTCTTTCTAGTTCTTTCACATCATTCCGAATCTTAGTCAGATCTTCTAATTTATAGCCTTTCTCAACAAACCTCTCAATGAGAACATTTGATTGAGCCAGAAATTCATCCTGTTCTGTACAGTTCCTTTTAAGTCTAATAAATTGACTTTTAGGGACCGAAATAAGCCATGGTGAATGGTGACAGCTCCCTATGGGTATAAATGAGTTTCTGTCTGTGGCTTTGAAATGAGTGGAGGTCTTAAATTTATTATTATCTATTCGGATATTGAGATCCAAGAATTGAATAATATCCTGGCTCATTTCGTATTTTAATTCTATGCCCCTAGAATTGACATTTAAGGACTGTATAAATGACTGAAGGTCACTAGCCTGGCCATCCCAAAGGAGGAGGATGTCATCGATATAACGTGCCCACAGGACGAGTTGGGGTATGTCCTGGGCATAGATGACATCCTCCTCCCATTGGGCCATAAATAGGTTAGCCAGGCTAGGGGCATATTTGGCCCCCATAGCCACACCAACTATCTGTAGATAGAATTGGTTATTGAACCAGAAGTAGTTGTGTGTGGCTACGTATCTGAGTAAGGACATAATAAAGGTCACCTGATCGTTGGAAAGATGGGGTTCCTGTATTAGATACCTATTGACAGCTTCGAACCCTAATTCATGAGGGATTATGGTGTATAAGGACGTGACGTCCGCCGTCACCATCCACATACCAGGTTTGACAGCAACGTTGTCCAGCATGTTTATAACCTGCCTTGAATCCTTAATGAAAGATGGCATCTTAGCTACCAAAGGCTGCAGATAGGAGTCAATATACTTACCCACCCGGGACGTCACTGAGTCAATCCCACTGACTATAGGGCGCCCGGGTGGGCAAGAAGGGTTCTTATGTAATTTAGGCAGGTAGTAAAGAACAGGGGTTCTTGGGGCTCTAGGGATAAGAAATAATGCTTCTTTGGGATTCAAGATCCCTGTATTGCGGCCTACCTTAATTAGCTTTTCCAATTCCCTAATAAATTGAATTTTGGGGTCAGAGGATAACTTAATATAAGTGGTCTCATCATCAGCAATCCTATGCATCTCTGTTAGATAGGTTTCCCTATCCAATACCACAATGGCCCCCCCCTTATCAGCTGGCCGGATAACCAGATCTTTCCTTTCGCATAATGAATCAAGACCTTCCTGCAGTGTCGTACTCATTCTAACTTTTTTAGTTTCCATACATTCCAGGTCTCTCAATAAAACGTCTCGAAACACACGGAGTGAAGGTGCCAGACCTCCTGGGGGGTTAAAAAGGGAGGCATTAGCCAACCCTGAGTGAACTACCTGGGGGACCATTGAATTGGTTTGAACAGGTCTGTCCGGAAAAGAGTTGTTGCTCATATACCTTTTAATATTGAGCCTACGCACAAATTTGTGTATGTCCATATATGTATGGAATTTATTTAAACCTTTGGGGGGTGCAAATTTAAGACCCTTATCTAAAATGGCTCGCTCGGAGTCTGACAGGGGTCTGGAACTTAAATTAAAAATGCCTTTTGCTCGCTTTAGTTGCTCGGGACCGCCTCCCCCCTCTGGTTCCTCTCCTCTTTCGCCCAAACGTTTTTTTCCCTGTGTTGTGCGGGGAAAACCCCAACCATTAGGTAATAAGGGAGGTGGGGGTAGGCTTCCCATGCTGGGACCAGGGTAAGGGCCCTGTACGGAGTTGTTCAATGGCTGGAACTGGGAAAAAGGATTGGGAATAGATTCCTCATATGGGCCATTGGCGTCGCTTAAAGGAAAAAAAGCGTTTCTAACCGGAACCCCATAGTCCCAATCGGAACCCCTCCCTGTGGTGTCAAAAAACGGGGATAGGGGCTCAAAAGTTCTACCGTTGGGTTGTCCCCAACCTCTGTGTTGACTCACCTGCGTCTCATTAGCAGGTGGGTTAGGGTGTTGGTCCCACCCTTTGTTACGAGGAGGATAATGTCCCCCTGTGTTGGGCTGGGATTGTGGAGGTGGATATGGATAACCCCCAGTGGGTGCGTACGCTCCGAGGTTGGATCGCGGCAAGCCACCTGGTGGAAAGTTACCTCGATGAGATGGTAACCCCCTATTTTTGCCACGTCCCCTCCGAGGGGACTGATAAAACTGATTATTCCCATTGGTTTGGGTCCTTAAGGGGGGATTGATCCGTTTAGGTATAGGGGGTTGATTTGACGTGCCCCCACCGGCTCCCATGGAGTCTATGGGGTTGGTCACCTCCATATTGGGGTCATTTTGTTTGGATAATTCATCCAACAACTTTTTTTGCCACTCAAATACAACATTCCCT
>JAQSEC010004695.1:0-12452 GCA_028564925.1 Lithobates sylvaticus | reverse complement strand
AGCTTTGGCCATTTTTACTTGTGTGTTGTAAACGAGTGCGCATGCGCGGAGCTCCGAGGATGGCCGCCTGAGCCAAGAGCTCCGCTCCAGACCGCAGCAGCGGCACCCATATCTCCGGCCACAGCGCTCCTGGGGTCCCCAAATTTTCGCTGCCTAATCCCCATATATACGGGCACAAACCTAGATGTATAGTTCCGCTGTTAAGCGGAATCTGGGGCCACATTTGGACGCTATAGGAGCGGCCGAAAATTCCAAGATGGCCGCCGCAGCATCTCCTCACAAGCACAGCGCTGAGGCACAGGCGGACTACAGGTCAGAGCAATCCCCCCTCTCCACAGGGACTCATCTAAGGATCCTGAGGGATAATACACCTTCCCCTGCCTCCACTGCATCCCTGTTAGACAGATCCACAAATGATTTCCCCCTTTCACCTCAGGGGCCTGCTGCAGTACCTCATCCAGGCCCCCACCATCACACTGATCACCAAAACGATTCAGCTTATCAAATAGAGGACCTCTTTCTCAGATTTTCCGAACTCCTTGAAAGAGGTTTGTCCCAAACAGCTGCTAAAATCACCGGGGACTTGAGGGCTGATTTGCTCAACATGGGCAATAGAATTGATGTGATCGAACACAAAATGGAGGAAACAATCTCTGTATCGAATCAAACTTCCAAACACGTCTCCACTTTACACGATCAACTGGATCTGGCAATGTACCGTATCGATGACCTTGAAAACAGGTCCAGAAGGGACAACATTAGAATCAGAGGTCTCCCTGAAACTGTCCTAAATGTACCTGAGGCAGTGCAAGATTTAATTAAAAGTCTGCTTCCGGATATTTCTTCCCACCGCCTTGAGCTAGACAGAGCTCACAGGGCTCTTGGACCACCCAGAAAAGATGGTACCCCTCGGGACATCATAGCAAAGCCCCATCACTATTCGGTGAAGGAGGAAGTCATGAAACGCGCAAGAGCTGCTCCAGCCATATTATGCCAAGGTCACCATGTCCAGATCTTCGCCGACCTGTCTCCCTCTACGATTCAAAGACGGAGAGCGCTGAAACCATTGCTACTTGCCCTATCCCAGAAGGAAATAAAATACAGATGGGCATTTCCGTTTGCAGTTAAATTCACTGACAAAGGCCGACAATATGCTTTCTCTACCTTTCCTGAAGGAGAGAAACTACTCCTACATCTGAAGCTCATCACTCAAGAGGTGGCAATGGATACATCCAATACCGGCCAAGGCTCACACAAAAGACCACCGCCATCCAGCCCCCAGTCCCCCATCTGGACCACTGGGAAAACAAAGAAGGTCAAAGACAATGGACCTCCCTGAAGCAAGACTGCCAAAGAACTGACCTCCTCTTTTATCGGATCAAGATATTGGTCCAGGGTCGCTGTGACCCAGTGGCTACGGGTACCATCGCGCCCATGTTCCACGACTTTTGTTCAAACTTTGCTGTTACAATTTTTTTTTTTTTTTTGACACCTGTGTTCGCTGCTTTTTTCTCGGACTGCCCCTAGATCAACTCCGGGTCGCTCTGTTTGATTTGAGTTTGGTCGACTCTCCTTTTGTGACTCCCTCCACACCCTCTAATTGACTGCCACCACGGAATGCACTGCTAGGGGGAGGGCAGAGGGATCTGCGACTCCATTACATTCCTCATAACAGACTTCACCCCCGTTTTTTCTTTTCTTTTTAAAAAACGCTGTGTGCCACTCACATAGCTTTATCTAGGACACTAATGCATCTCAGGGGCCCTGCTGCGGAAAGGAACGCTAGCGCCTCCACCCAACTCTTGGACACATGATGGTCTCCAAGAGCTGGGCAGTCTGTCCTTTTTTCGGACGGACGCGACTACTCCATTGTTCTGGGATTTCGAGGGCCATCTCCTCTCTCGAACTCCGATTTCTTTCTTTAGGAGATCTGCTTATGTCTATTCTTTTCTGTCTTCCCCTCCCTTCCCCTCTTACCACCGCGACCTTGAAAGGGTGCCTAATAATGTCTTATTTTCTAGATACGCCTCAAAACCACCGGGAGCTGGTTCATTCGGCCTCACCTCGATTTCCTGGAGGTCTCATCATGATCATCTGGGTCGCCTTACTTCAAAGGGTGAGTGGGGGTGGATTGCTGGGTTGCTTCTCCCTTTTGCTCCATGGCTGAAGGTCCTGACGCTAAACTCCTCATAGCCTCCCATAATGTCCAAGGTCTCAATTCCCCTATTAAGAGGAGGAAAATCCTTGACTATTACAAATCCCTCAAAATTGACGTTCTGATGCTACAAGAAACACATTTTCCTGCCAGATATACCCCCAACTTCCTTCATTCACACTACCCACACTTCTTTCTGGCCAGTGCCGAAAACAAAACCCGGGGAGTGGCTATCCTACTCTCCAAATCATGCAAATTCGAGAAAATTTCTGACTATATTGACCCGGAAGGTAGATTTATCCTAGTTAAAGGCATACTGGGGGGCCAAATCTACTCTTTAGTATCATATTATACACCCAACAGAGGACAAGATAAATTTTTTACCACTCTAATGAACACCCTCTCCCCAAAACTGGAGGGGAAGATAATCTTTGGGGGGGACTCCAATGTGGCATTCGACCAGGGCCTTGACAAAACCAAGCCTCCTAACTCTCGCCTGACTCGTCCCACAAAAGTTAGTCTCAAAATCGCAAAGATTCTACATGCTTTTGGTCTCACCGACACATGGAGAGAACTTAATCCATCCAAGCGGGATTTTACCCACTATTCCCATCCTCACAACACATATGCTCGGATCGACCATATACTTACTCCCTCTACCCTTCTCCCATTAGTACTATCGGCCCGAATCAGGGATACAGCTCTTTCCGATCATTCACTAGTGATCTTAACTGTCAGTTCAGGGGCCTTGGGGGGAACACGGGGTCATTGGAGATTGAATGAGTCCTTGCTCTCTGATCCCGTCAGAGTAACTGTATTGAGTCATGCCCTCAATGAGTTCTTTGAAATCAATACAACCACAGATACTTCCGCTGAAATGCTTTGGGCAGCACATAAAGCCTTTATTAGAGGCAGGTTCATTCAAATCTCTACACAAGTCAAAAAAGAAAGAAGATTTGAAATCGAACGCCTCGAGAAAGTATACGCTTCTTTAAAAGCCATGCACAAAACTGACCCGTCCAAAATACCCATATTACAACTTGATAAGGCTAGACTGGATTTAAATCTTGCACTTACGGCTTCAGCTGAAAAATCGATCAGATGGAGTGGACACAAATTCTATGCCCAAGCGGACAAACTAGGCCCCCTACTGGCTCATAAACTCTCTCCTCGTCCAAAACTGCACAATATGCCTAAAATCAGAATAGAAGGTCAACCCCCTACTTCCAATCCAGCTAGGATTCTCAAAGCCTTCCAAGGATTCTATTCTAAACTATACAGCACTACCACTCAGACTCACTCAGACTCGGTATCTCGATTCTTTGAAGGCTTACCCATCCCCTCTCTGACAGATAGTCACAAAGACATAATGGACTCTCCTATCACAAGGGACGAAGTACTGGAGGTTATCAAGAACCTCAAAAAGGGTTCCGCACCAGGTCCTGATGGCCTATCCATACCGTACTACAAAACTTTTTCTGACTCCTTGACGCCACACTTGACAAATTTTTTCAACCATAAGTCCAAGGGTGACCCCCTTGAAGTTCATCTTAACACAGCGTACATTACGGTTATACCAAAACCAGACAAAAATCCTGAAGATATCAGTAACTATCGTCCTATTTCCCTCATTAATAACGATTTAAAAATACTTACCAAAATTTTGGCGAACAGACTAGCCTCATTCATCCCCCAATATATTAATAAGGATCAGGTGGGTTTCATCCCCGGTAGACAAGGACCTGACCAAATACGGAGGGCAATTGACTTAATATCACTCATGCAAACTAATTGGACAGGCGGGACTAGACAACAGGGCTTCATCCTTTCCTTGGACCTACAGAAGGCCTTCGATACGGTCTCCTGGCCCTACATCTTCTCTTTATTGGAACGTTGGGGATTCGGGGACCGTTTCCTGGGCCTTCTTAGGGCCCTATATTCTCACCCAAAGGCTCTCATTAGGCTACAGGGGCATTACTCCGAACCCATACACATCGCTAGAGGCACTAGACAGGGTTGTCCACTTTCCCCGTTATTCTTTGCTATTGCAATAGAAACCCTGGCTATTGCGATACGCCAGAACCCTGACATTAAGGGGGTCATCTGTGGAGATCAGAGTCACAAATGCGGTCTCTTCGCCGATGATATCCTTCTGTTTCTGACCTCCCCTCTCACCTCTCTGCCCAACCTTTGTCGTACACTAGATGTCTTTTCTAGACTATCTGGACTGACAGTTAACTACTCTAAGTCACAGGCTCTCAACATTTCCCTCCCCCCTCAAACGGTTTCTTTACTGAAACAAAACTTCCGATTCACGTGGGATGATTTTTCTATTCGCTACTTGGGAGTTTCACTGACGGCCAAGACGGAAAATCTATATACCTATAACTATCCCCCCCTTTACAAAAAACTGGAGGCTGATCTCAAACTCTGGTCCACACAGGGTCTATCTTGGATTGGCAGGATCAACTCAATTAAAATGACTCTACTGCCTAGAATCCTATACTACTTCCGCTCCCTCCCCATACCAATCCGGAGAGACCACCTGAAATCCCTACAGAGTAAAATACTGAAATATGTTTGGGGAAAATCAGGATATCGTATCCCTCAGAGCACACTATATCTACACAGACGTAGGGGCGGCTTGGGACTCCCCAACCTACATAAATATTTCCTTGCGGCCAGACTTGCCCAACTCTCCACGTTATACTCTAGGTACGAAAAACCGGATTGGGTGACTATTGAAAGACAGGCTACCCCCCGCTTCACGTTAGACTACCTCCTTTGGTGTCCTAATAAGACCCGTCCACCCATACTGTCTCCTGTCCTATCTCACTCCTTCCTGCTGTGGGACACTCTCAGAAACAACCCGGCTCTGGTCTCCTCGGGACGACCACTCGCACACCTCTACCATAACCCAGACTTCCAACCAGGACTGAACATAACCGACTTCAGATGGTGGTTGGACAAAGGATTATACCGCATAGGCCACTTCTTTACCTCAAGCGGCCCAATTTCCCTTAGTTATTGTATCAAACACCTTAACCTTCCAGACTCAGAAAGGTTCCGTTTTTATCAAATTTCTCATTTCCTTCATAAATTATGGACAAACAAACCCTTACCTCCTAACTTTACAGCTTATGAGACATGGTGCGGACAAGCCATGGAGCAGAGGGGAGGCATCTCGGTAATTTATTCAGCCCTCATTCATTCCACTGACAAAACCTCTTACATGATGGCCTGGGAAGCAGACCTCCAACGCCAATGGACTCTGGAGACCTGGCAGTCGGCTACCACTAAATCTTTTAAAGGAATCCAAAACGTTTCCTTGATGGAAGCTAGCATCAAAATTTTAGTTCGATGGTACCTTACCCCTTCCAGGCTGGCAGCCATTTATCCTTCAGCAGACCCCCAATGCTTTAGGGGCTGCCGACTGCTAGGCTCCATGGTCCACGTCTGGTGGGAATGCCCCAAGATACGTACTTTTTGGAGAAGGATCTTTAACATGATCCACAAGGTGACCGGTTATCAGATTCCCAGGTCTCCTGAGGTGGCGCTCCTCAATGCGCATATTCCACGACTGCCTAAGGCCGCACAAACATTAATCCACTTTATTCTCCTAGGAACTAAAATTTCGATAGCCAAAGCTTGGAAAATGCCTAAACCATCTGTACTTGCAGTGACAAGGAAAATATCGTGGATCATGACTCAAGAGAAGTTATCCAGTATACTATCAGATTCTTTCAATCAATTTCAAAAGACCTGGGAACCATGGGCCACATACGTAGGCATTTCCCTAATCCCGGGGGTTCACTCTGCGGCTCTTCCTCCCAGGGCCCCTCGCTAGGTGCTTTTCACACCCTCCATCCTCTCCTTCCCCTTATCTCCTTCTTTTTCCCCTTCTTCCTCTCTTTTCTTCTTTCCTCATGAAGGTTTTTTTTGTTTGCTATTACAGATTCCGGGCTTTCCAATACTGTCCTTACGATGTTGGTACTTCTCATGTAGTTTAACCTACCTTTGAATCTAAAAGCCTAGTGGGGTTCAAGGGTCCTTGATCCTTTAAATGTAATGGAGGGGAGGGATCATCATCTCTAACACAGTATGTTCCCGATTGGGGTGTTGGAGGTGAGGGTCCCCCTCGCTATACTTAAAACCCATTCCATGACTAGGATGTATAGCCTATAAGCCTGGAATCTTGTATAGGACAGGTTTATGAATGTTCATGTTGCTTCACATTATTGCTCATGTACTCAGCATCTATACTTTTCAACATGACATTTTGGGGATGTTCCCCACAGTTTTTCTATATATGTTTCAAATATACTGTATCTTTGTCTTTGTTAAAACAATAAAAACTGTATAGTTTAGCTGCAATTCCACCCAATTCCAGCAGCAATCTTTCCTCTGTACGTCGAATCTTTCCTCTCTACGTCGAATCTTTCCTTTCTACGTCGAATCTTTCCTTTCTACGTCGAATCTTTTCTCTCTATGTAGAATAATCTTGGACTAATAGAGTTAAGGTTAGGCACATTCGACCACAGGTTCAATGGACACAGATTGTTATTGTCAGCGTCGAATCTCCTATCTATATCGAACTGTTGTCACAACGAAAATAAAGCATTTGTTTATGTCGGATCTTTCGTTTTTCGGATTCTGCACTTTCGTTATCGTTTGTTTAAAACGATAACGAAAATACCTGAAATTCGGACGAAAATGCATTCGGACGAAAATGAATGCACAAGTCTAGTAAGGATGTACCCTGCTGCTTCTTTAGCAACCATTAACAGCAAGGTAACTGTCGTGTATAGTAGGCTCCCAGCAAACAACTAAAAAGACTGGAGTTCAGAAGAATGCACAAAACAGCCAACTTGTGCTTGAACTAAATTTTGAGCTCATCCCTAGTATTTATTATAAGGTATGATTAAAGCACCTTTCAGTATCTACAGCGGATTTCACTACTCTCACTCTGTTCTAATGCTGGGTGGCTCTGATTTGGCACTTCCTGATATAGCTGAAGCTTTCTTGTTCCTCCCCTCCCACACATTTATAGCTATGGGTCAACAGGAATATATGAGAAGTGGGAGGGAGTAGGTAGGCTCCAGTATTACAAGGAAGTATTATCCAATCAGAACTGCCTGGAATTCGGGTAAAGGGGAGAGTTTTTCCCAATTGGAGCATTATGGCAAAGTGGGGACACTGAAAGATATTGTTTCTATGTGCCTTCTTGTGAGCAGATCTCTGCCAGACCAGAATCTTCTGATAAGAACAGCTCATAGACTTTTTCAAGTCTCTCTTGTTATAAGAGCCATCAAAGGAAGTCTTTCACTATTCACTTCCTTTGCAGCTCTTTGTAAGTGAGTCATAAAAGATTTCCTCTTCAGGTTTTCTGAAAAATGACACAAATGATTCAGGGAATTTGATTTTAAAACACTGGTTCCAACCCATATATTAAAACTACAGTACAAAGAGACCTTTTGAAATACTTTGGTCTTTTAGTTGACATCAACTTTCCAAATCAGGTGGCCTAGGTGTCCCCAATATTACTTGATACTATTTTTCAGCCCATATCTGACACCCTGCATTATGGTCATAATTTCCTTCCTTTAATGAATGGATGGAAATTTAAAAATTATGGATTCCACCCCTGCATCTATCAACACTATATTATGGAGCCCCCCCCCCAGTAATAATGTTGGATGATATCACAGGCAACCCCTGGTAAGCCCGTTTGAACCTAATATGGCTGTTAACAACAGGGTGCTCAAAACAAGAGCTTTATAACGTGGATATTAGTATCTCTTCTCTGTAAGGAGTTTCCTTCTTGGCCAATTGATTAAACCAAAGGGCTCTTTGTTTAATCACAGTACATTTAAATAGCTGTTACATTAAAAAATGGGCCCTCTGCCCAGTCTTTGCTGGGTATATGTAGTACTGTAACACATGATGTGGTCCAATTCTTATAGTAAACCTGTTACAAAATTAGACAATTCAATCTATACAGATGGTGATAAATCCATAATCAGAGGTCAAAGGTCAACAACGCTGGTGGAAATCACATGTCAAAACAATTAGTAAATCCAGAAACGTAGGCAGCTTAAGTGATATGTAAATCTCAGCTTACAAGTCAATATGTCTCAGCTTTCCAAGCCTCCATCTTTGTATGTTAACCTGACGTCTGGCCTCATGGCCAGTGGTGACACACAAGAGGTTCTGTGTGACCTAAACAGGAGCAATAGTAGTTCACATCTAAACTTACCAGCCAATAAATCTGTAACTGCTGATCAATTTGCCAAGAAGTTTTAATAGACATAAACCACTGCAATCATCATATGCTAAGTTTGAGTTGCCCAGCCTTGTGAAAGATTCACTTTAAGTAGTAAAACATTGTAAAAGGTGATGTCTTCTATAGGCATCATAGATATCTATATACAGCCGGTAAAATAAGTATTGAACACCATTTTTCTAGGTAAATACAGTGCCTTGCGAAAGTATTCACACCCCTTGGCTTTTTACCTATTTTGTTACATTACAGCCTTTAGATCAATGTTTTTTTAATCTGAATTATATGTGATGGATCAGAGCACAATAGTTGGTGAAGTAAAATTAGAAAAATACATACATAAAACTATTTTTCAGAAAAAAAAAAAATTATAATTGGCATGTGTGTATGTATTCACCCCCTTTGTTATGAAGCCCATAAAAAAACTCTGGTGCAACCAATTACCCTCAGAAGTCACATAATTAGTGAAATTATGTCCACCTGTGTCTAAGTGTCACATGATCTGTCATTACATATACACATCTTTTTGAAAGGCCCCAGAGGCTGCAATACCTAAGCAAGAGGCACCACTAACCAAACACTGCCATGAAGACCAAGGAACTCTCCTAACAATTAAGGGACAATGTTGTTGAGAAGTACAAGTCAGGGTTAGGTTATAAAAAAATATCCAAATCTTTGATGATCCCTAGGAGCACCATCAAATCTATCATAACCAAATGGAAAGAACATGGCACAACAGAAAACCTGCCAAGAGACGGCCGCACACCAAAACTCACAGGCTGTGCAAGGAGGGCATTAATCAGAGAGGAAGTACAGAGACCTAAGATAACCCTGGAGGAGCTGCAGAGTTCCACAGCAGAGACTAGAGTATTTGTACATAGGACGACAATAAGCCATATGCTCCATAGTGTTGGGCTTTATAGCAGAGTGGCCACCAGGAAGCCATTACTTTCAGAAAAAAACTAAATGGCATGTTTTGAGTCTGCAAAAAGGCATGTGGGAGACTCCCAAAATGTATGGAGGAAGGTGCTCTGGTCTGATGAGACTAAAATTGAACTTTTTGGCCATCAAAGAAAACGCTATGTCTGGCGCAAACCCAACACATCACATCACCCAAAAAGTGAAACATGGTGGTGGCAGCATCGTGCTGTGGGGATGTTTTTCAGCAGTCGGGACTGGGAAACTGGTCCGTGTTGAGGGAAAGATGGATGGTGCTAAATACAGGGATATTCTTGAGCAAAACCTGTACCACTCTGTGTGTGATTTGAGGCTAGGAAGGAGGTTCACCTTCCAGCAGGACAATGACCCTAAACACACTGCTAAAGCAACACTTGAGTGGATTAAGGGGAAACATGTAAATGTGTTGAAATGGCCTAGTCAAAGCCCAGACCTCAATCCAATAGAAAACCTGTGGTCAGGCTTATGCCGCGTACACACGTGCGGACTTTTGCCGGCGGACCTAGTCCAGCGGACAATCCCGCCGGACTTTCCAGCTGGGTCCGCCGGACTTTCCGAGCGTGTGGACTTGCCCACACACGTGCGGACTTGCCCACACACGCACGGATGGATAATCCGCCGGCCAAAGTCCGCGGGACTTTTGAAAATGAACGGACTTGCCCACACACGGAGCAGTCCGTTCATTTCGAACGTAACTTCAGGTACGTAGCTAGCGTAGGCAGTAAATGCCGGCGCGCTAGCTCCGTCACCTGTCATGGATTTAAAGGGAATCCCCACGCCGAAAAACGGCGTGGGGGTACTCCCCAAATCCATGTCAGACCCTTATCCGAGCACGCAGCCTGGCAGGCCAGGAAAGGGGTGGGGACGAACGAGCGCCCCCCCCCTCCTGAGCCGTACCAGGCCGCGTGCCCTCAACATGGGGGGTGCCCTGGGGAAAGGGGGGGCCGTGTGGCCCCCCCACCCCAAAGCACCTTGTCCCCATGTTGATGAGGACAAGGGCCTCTTCCCGACAACCCTGGCCGTTGGTTGTCGGGGTCTGCGGGCGGGGGCTTATCGGAATCTGGAGCCCCCTTTTATAAGGGGGCACTCAGATCCCGGCCCCCCACCCTATGTGAATGAGTATGGGGTACGATGTACCCCTACCCATTCACCTAAGGTGTAAAATGTAAAGTAAAAAAACACACACACTTTTGAAAAAATATTTTTATTGCACTGCTCCGGGGGTCTTCTTCCGTCTTGGGGGTCTTCTCGCCGGACTCCTCCGCTCTCTTCTGCTCTTTTACCTAGCTCTTTCACGAGCGGAGAAGTCCGGCTACCTTCTTCGTCGTCGCCGCCGTCGTCTGGGGGTCTCGATCCGCCTTCGGGGGTCTTCGGGGGTCTTCGGGGGTCTTTTCTGTTCTTGCGGCGGTCGTCGTCTTCCGCGCCGCCGGCGCCTTCTTCTTCTTCTTGTCCTTCTTCTTGTTCTTGTTCTTCTTCCGATGTTGACCCGATGGTCTCTCTGCCCGGAATGGCAGAGGCGCGCTGCGCTGGGACTTATATAGGGACATGGGGACAGGGTCACATGCGCATGTCACATGGTGACCCCGCCCCCCTGTGATGTCACAGTCCCGGAGGATGCTGGGACTGTGACATCACAAGGGGGGCGGGGTCACCATGTGACATGAGCATGTGACCCTGTCCCCATGTCCCTATATAAGTCCCAGCGCAGCGCGCCTCTGCCATTCCGGGCAGAGAGAGCATCGGGTCAACATCGGAAGAAGAAGAAGAACAAGAAGAAGGACAAGAAGAAGAAGAAGGCGCCGGCGGCGCGGAAGACGACGACCGCCGCAAGAACAGAAAAGACCCCCGGAAGACCCCGAAGGCGGATCGAGACCCCCAGACGACGGCGGCGACGACGAAGAAGGTAGCCGGACTTCTCCGCTCGTGAAAGAGCTAGGTAAAAGAGCAGAAGAGAGCGGAGGAGTCCGGCGAGAAGACCCCCAAGACGGAAGAAGACCCCCGGAGCAGTGCAATAAAATATTTTTTTCAAAAGTGTGTGTGTTTTTGTACTTTACATTTTACACCTTAGGTGAATGGGTAGGGGTACATCGTACCCCATACTCATTCACATAGGGTGGGGGGCCGGGATCTGAGTGCCCCCTTATAAAAGGGGGCTCTCAGATTCCGATAAGCCCCCGCCCGCAGACCCCGACAACCAACGGCCAGGGTTGTCGGGAAGAGGCCCTTGTCCTCATCAACATGGGGACAAGGTGCTTTGGGGTGGGGGGGGCCGCACGGCCCCCCTTTCCCCAGGGCACCCCCCATGTTGAGGGCACGCGCCTGGTACGGCTCAGGAGGGGGGGGGGGCGCTCGTTCGTCCCCACCCCTTTCCTGGCCTGCCAGGCTGCGTGCTCGGATAAGGGTCTGACATGGAGTTGGGGGGGACCCCCACGCCGTTTTTTGGCGTGGGGATTCCCTTTAAATCCATGACAGGTGACGGAGCTAGCGCGCCGGCATTTACTGCCTACGCTAGCTACGTAACCTGAAGTCACGTGCTAAATGAACGATGAGCGACAAGTCCCTTCATTTTCAAAAGTACGGCGGACTAGCCTACTAACGGCGGGATTGTCCGCCGGACTGCCAAGTCCAGCGGATAATTTTAAAACCAAACTTAAAACTTTGGTCCGCCGGACTTTGGCGCCAAAAAGTCCGCCGGCGCCTACACACGAGGGGATTATCCGCTGGACTTCAGTCCAGAGGATAATCCCGCGGGATTGTCCCTTCGTGTGTACGCGGCCTTAAAGATTGCTGTTCACAAGCGCAAACCATCCAACTTGAAGGAGCTGGCGCAATTTTGCAAGGAGGAATGGGCAAAAATCCCAGTGGTAAGATGTGGCTCATAGAGACTTATCCAAAGCGACTTGGAGCTGTGATAGCCGCAAAAAAAAAAAAAAATCTCAAAGTTGTGGGCATGTTCTGTAAATTAAATGATGCAATCCTCAAACAATCCATGTTAATTCCAGGTTGTGAGGCAACAAAACATGAAAAATGGCAAGGGGGTGAATACTTTTGCAAGGCACT
>JAQSEC010001985.1:0-26276 GCA_028564925.1 Lithobates sylvaticus | reverse complement strand
TATTGGATAAAGGCGTCCCCTGACTTGTTTAGCCCAAATTTATGGCTCTCCGACGTTTTCCAGCGCTCGTGATTGGCATAGAATGCGCGGGTCACAAGTGGCAGTGCTTGGCCATTCTTCTCAGCCAAGGCAACGGGCACTGCAGCTCGGCCCCCGCGCCCCCTCGGCTGCCGCCCCGGGCATTGCATTGCGGGGGGGGCCACGCACATCACTCGATTGTGTTGCAGAAACGCCGGCCCAAAATGTTACTCAACCCCAATATCAGTTCTGGGCTCGCCGATGCAGACCCCGCCGAATGAGCGACCCGACGCGAACTCCCGGTGCTGAATGAGCACATGGGTTCGCATCGCAGCACCGGGGACCTTCACCTTAAGGCTTTAGTGGTTTTCTTTACATACCAAAGTGATGATGGCTAAATGGTCTGTAGCTGTATGCACGTTCATTCAATGCAGCCAATGATCCTATGATTTATTACAAGTGCCAGACAATATTTATAGAACTTTACAGTAGGCAGGATGCATAACTGCTGTTTGATGAACAATAGCTCTTTGCATTACAGACTTCTTTCTTAGGTTTGTAAATCCCTAAGGGCTCTCCAAATATACCTCACCATAACAATTTATAAAATGTTTTTTTATATTTATGCCTTACAAATTTATATAACAAGCCTTTTTGTCTTTATAAGATTTTAGACTTAAAACAAAAAAAAAATTTTAAAACAGCTTTTTTATACATATAGCACAAGTTATAATAGGTTAGATATTTTCCTTACACTGTGTGTTTATGTTTGACTGTTTGCACTAGAAAAGTGCTTATGATAAGCTGGCATTACATTCTCTCATTTGAAAATAAGAAATGTAATGCATTCCTCTAGTGCGCCAAATAAGCCTCTTTTTTTACTCATTTCGTTAGGAAAAACTCATTTTTGTTAGAGGCTATGTTTGTATATGTAAAATTGAATCAAACTGCCTTCATGTTTTTTTTTTTTTTCTGTCTATATGTATATACTTTATATCTGATATCCTCCTAATAACCTCACACCTTAAAGGAACTAAAAGCTATTTTGTAAGCTTGGTTTGTTCAACAGAATTTTGTGCATTTTGGTTTTATATTATGGCCTATTTGAAAGTCTAGATATTTGTTCTTACAGCACAATCTGCTGGCCTGTTTACCTACTCATGTTTGAAACATCTCTTCTGTTCGTGTAAAAGTGTGTTCGATTAAATTCCTCCTTTGCTTTTATTTTTTTACAAAATTTTCTCATACTTTTGCATGAACAGATCTTACACTTTCTATTTCTGTCTTCTCCTTTCATTTGTATGGAACCACGGTCGGTTCTCCAATATATGCTTTGCTTATGGATTACTTGCATTTTGGCACTCTCACGTTTTCACTTTATATACAATTGGCACCTTATTACCAATTTTTTTTTTTAATTAAATATTGTCATGAATAATATTCTGTTTATTTTTATTATAATACAGCGTGCTCCACTGTCAGGGCTGTGTTACACTTAGTTTAATGGCAACTCTTTTGCCACCAGTGACTTAGAATGGAAAGCAGAGGCCAGGACTAGCTCCAAATGACTAAAATTTGCCAAAACTCTATTTTTTTCTTATTTGGGCTTCTTATAGTTTCTACAACCCCTCTGGGCTGGTATGGGTCCAAATTACTCTGTACACAAGTATCTATAATAGGACAAATAATGTGTGCATTAGGGTTAGCGAAATTCAGAGGGTGTCAGGAAGACATCAAAATATCTGCTACCATTTTTCTTCATCCTCGCTGTTTGTTGAACTTAAAAAAACGCCGCCATTTCCTCAAACTTTTGAGTTTGCTGGGACCCCTTAAAATATATTTGACAACAACTCCTGCTTAAAATGAATTGCACCTTCTACTTTAAGGGTGATCAGTAAAAACTTGTAGATATACAGTATTATTAGAGGTATTATTATAGGTTATAAATAATTATATTAGTTGTTCTCTAACCAGTTTCTGCACTCTAGAACCTTTTTTTGGCCCAGGCATATCTAGGCACACTGCTTTGTCATAAACACAATCATAAAATAAAAAAAAAAATATCTAACTAATGCGAGTCAGAATTAAATTATAACACGGTTTTTTCTCTTTTTTTACAATATAAAAATATCTGAAACAAGTTGTGGCATGAACGTTTTGTATTCAGCCCCCCCTTGTGCCTCTGATCACTCATAACTCTAATTCTGAGTGGAACCAATTGTCTTCAGAAGCCCACCATATTTAGTAAATAGAGTCCATATGTTGTGTAATTTTAATTCTCAGTTCGGGAATTTACAAGCCTGTGTACGTATGACCCAGCCCTCATTCAGGTTTGTTAGAGAACATTTCAAGTGTACGTTGAAAGAAAATTAAGCCCCATACACACGGTTGGACTTTTTCATGGATTCTGTCCGATCGGACAAGGTTGTTGAAAAATCAGACCGTGTGTATGCACCATCGGACAGTGTTCGTCGGTTTGTCCGACGGACAAAGTCTTATCTCCTGCTGGAAAGATTTGCCGTCAACACGGTCCGATCACACCAAATCCGATCGTGTGTACGGTTGTCCGACGGACAAAGTGCTACGCATGCTCAGAAGAAATTCTGTGACGGAAGCGCTCGGTCAGGTAAAACTACCTTTCCTAATCGACACAGCACATTCGTCACGCTGCAATGTTAAAATGTCTTTAATGCAGCGCATTCTCTTTTTCTTTACAATGCAACAAGAATGACATGTTTTAGCTGCTCCTATTCACCCGCACTTCTCACAAACTTACTTCTTTATTACTTTTCAGCATTTATACACTACATGTTTATTTTTACTCAGATCGTAAAAGAATCTTTGTTATATTTTTAGCATGATTTTTTTTTTTTTTTTTTTTTTTTTGGGGAATACATATTTGAAGGAGAATTTTTTTGTTTTTTGGAGGGGGGTTGTATGTCTCAACTTAGCAAAACCACATTATTAACATTTGTATTTCTTGCTTAAATTTACTAGGAGTTTGTTGGTTGTTGGTGCCCCTTGTTAATTATACTTTAGGATTAGTGAAATGTACCTGCCTACTCAAAGAAAAACTGTCATTGTAGAAAAGTAAAACACAATAGTCAATGATTATTTCAAATCCAAAAAACATTTATTTAGGTCTCAGCAACAAACCAAAGAGGAACGCAGCCATGGTGAAACTTGGGGAATTTGCAAAGCCTTGGACACCCATGGCAACCATCATTTTACAGGCTTAAACAATTGGGGGCATGAAGAGTACCTATCTAAATAATAAGGGAGCGCAATCTGGTCCTGAAGTCCAAAACATCCGGAACTGCAGCAGATGCCATCTAGGTCCCCAGGCTCTGGTCCTACGAGAGGCTCCATCTTCTCTCAGACCAGACTGAATCAAGGTCATCACTCTCTTGTCTTCCTTGTACGCTTCCTTCCACGCAGTGGTGCTGGTGCTGGTGGGGTGGCAGAAGGAGGAGGAGGAGGCGGAGCAAGGTCACTCTCGCAAACATGTGTGAGGGGAGTCATCTCCCCAGCCATCCCCTCATTTAGTATTTTGAGGATGACCTCCTCACACATGCTGCGTTGCCCCGCCTCCATACCCGTAAGTTTACTGCCAACCAAGGAGGCATAGGCCTCCTCGTAGGTGGGTGTGGCATAGAGGGAGGCTGAGGCATCTCTGATCAGCTGGAGCGCTGACTCTCCCACCTCCCCCATGTTTTTCGCCCTTCTGTAGGGAAGGCGGAGGGGAGAGACTTGGGAGACAGTCAGGCTCCTACGCCTACCCCCCTCTTGGCTGCCACTAACCCCTGCCTCCTCCTGACTGCCACCTTCCACAGCCACCTCCTGGCTGAGGTCTTCCTGTGTCTGAAAAAGGGACATAGTTTCAGTTATTTGTTCATCAAACACACACAATTCTCATCTAGTGACTGTTGCAAAATGTTTACAAATAGAAAACCATACAATTCTCAGCCCTGTAGTTTAGATTCTTCCCAAAAATGTCTCCAACACCACTGTCTGTTGATATGTCAATCACGTTAGGAACTAAGCAATTGGGGATCCTGAATTAACTGAACATCATTCATTATTCCCCAAAATGGTTACAAAACTACTATACCTGGAACAAGTGGGCACCTGCACATATTCCATACTGGAAGGCCCAGGTTGGTCCTCGGAAGCCTCATCAGGGGTGGCGTGCGTGGAAGGACGCGTGCAAGGAAGAGTCGAGAGTGACTTCCTGACAGTAGCCTGGTCTTTGAGAAAGTGGAGCCTCTCATAGTACCAGAGCGTGGGGACATGGACATCAGCTGCTGCAGCTCCAGATGCTAGGGACTTCCGGACCTTATTGCGCTCCCGGAAATAGGTACTCTTCATGTTGTTGATCTTCACTTTTAAGTTTGCCACGGTTGCCATGGGCAGGTTAGGCTTTACAAATGCCACAAGTTTCAGCATGGCTGCGTACCTCTTTGGTCTGTTGCTGTAGTCACGATGTTTAGGTTGCCATAAGAGGGGGAATTCCCGGTATTTATCAATGAAGAGGGGGAGAAAACTCACGTCGTAGAAGGCCTCCATCACCTCTGCAAGACACAACGCCACACAAAACAATATAAATAATGTCAGCCTAAACTCTCCTAATCTTCTCCATAAAGAAGCCTCAAGTTCTAATCAGTCTAGGCTAGTTATGTACCAACGTCAAATTGTACCTTCGTTTGTAGCGATCGTCTCGTGCGTGAGCTTTCTCTCCCCTCGGCTCCCAGATCGTGGCTACGACACAGGCGTGTGACGTTTTATATACAGTGCGCATGCGTCAAACTCCGCCCGCCCCTGACGATCTTTCTCGTCTATTCCCCACCCCTTCTCTTTACGGCGCAGTGGGGAGAGCACATGGCGGGGACACAGCAGGTGCGCCCCAAATATCCCCCCAACGAGGAGGAGGACGAGGAAAGTCCGGAGGCAGAAACGTCCCGATCCCGGAGCCTGAAATTCAAGGCCTCAAATATGTCATTTGGAGAAATGTTGGAGATGGTGGACATATTAAAGAGGAGCGACTATGATGGGAAGTATGGGCCTTACCTCAACCCCAATGTCCGCAAGGCCAAGATCATGTCTAAAGTTGTGAGAAGGCTGTACAATAATTTTGGGGTACAACGATCCAAGGAGCAACTGAGGAAACGCTGGTCAGACCTGAAACTGAGGGAGGCCGATCAGTACAGAAAGATCAAGCGAATTCTTCAAAAAAGTAAGTAGTTGTGTTTTGTGTTTGATTTCTTGCTTGCATACTGCTCCATGTGGTTTGATTTTTACAAAGTTGTACATTCCAAAATGGCCACTTTCATGTTCGTCTGTGCATTCGATCGTACTCAGCCTCGATCTTTCTGCCACTGTCATGGTCGTGTGTGTGTGTCCATTCGATCGTACGCAACCTCGAACGTTCGGCCACTTATAATACGTGGTTTGGTGTTTTTTTTTTGGGGAAAGGAAGTTTGTTCTCACTAGAAATGTCATCAAGAATGTAAAGCCAATTTATTCAATGTAAAGGAGAGGTCACCCAGTAGCTGTTTACCCATCTGGACTCTAGAGCACTAGTGCTGGGACACCCAAACCCCCTTTTTATTATGCTTTTCCACACATGTGCTCCAGTGGATACTAGAGGGGTGTCTCCATCACACAAACTTCTACCAAAAAGCTAGTCAGTTTAGCACCTTTACAAAGTGACTACATTCATGTAGTTGGCATTTGTAACTGGCCAAACTAAAATAGTGTCCGTCACTTTCAAGCAATGTTTGTCTTTTCCTATTTCTGCCCTCAATAGATAGTGTTGCTAAATCTTCCTTTTGTACATTCTCATAGGGGAGCGAAAACTTGGGCCGTCTGCGGAAACCCCCAAACCAACACCTCCCAAAAAAGGGGAAAGAGCAGAAGCAGAGGAGGAGGAGGAGGAGGAAGGAGAGATCATCGAACTTGGAGAAATTGTCACCACAACAGGTGAGTGTGGGAGAACACAGCTACTGGTAAGCTAATCCATGTATGGCTGCCTCATTTCCAACACCCCATTTTTGTTTGTTTGTGGTTTTTAGGTGACGTGGATGTTGTGGAAGAAAAATCACACTTTACCACAGAGAGTGCCCACGTACTGATCGGAGAGATAATGGTCTGCAATAGAGATCTAGATTACATAAAGCAAAACATCAATGATGTTCAACAAAAATTGAAGAACATCATTGATGTTTTAGGAAAAATGAATGAAAATTGTGTGCATGTTCAAATTTCCACTTTCCGGGGTGACCCCCCCATGTGATGAAGGCAAGATTAACACAGTTAATAGCTAGTTCATAGGTTCTGTTTAGCTCCATGCCTGGTTTTACCAATTGCGGAATGTTTGTAAACAATGTTGTAAATAAGCAAGATGTTGTCAGTTTTGGCGTGAAGATTGTAAACGCACTTGTGAATGTTTTACAAGTAAACTTTTTTATTTTTCAAAATGTGTGGCTTCCTTATTTAAAAAACACAATGCATTATGTATGTAAAATGTAAAGGATATGGGGGGCAATGGGTGTTATTTACTAAAGGCAAATCCACTTTGCACTGCAATTTTCTTTCCCAGGGAACTTTTTCAATGCACTTGTAGAGCATAGCGGATTTGACTTATGTAAATGACACCCACAGTGCTTTGTACGAAAACACGGAGCACAGCATTTTTGAGAATACACACATGTCAGACCTGGTGATGAAAAGGAGTATTTTGGGTGTCAGTTATGCAGGACAAACCTTCTCTAGACCAAAGATTAGGTAGGAAACACACAACATGAGACTAATCTTTTTGGGAAGAAGAGACTGTTACCTCCTTTTGCCCAGAAAGTGCATTCCCACTGTCGAAGGCAAAGGGAAAAAATGTCAAGGTAAAATAAGCTAAAAAGAAGACTGAAATGACAAGAAATCAGAGGTTGGTTAAAATATCAGATTTATTAAAAAATGCCTCTCACACATCGTCAGGCAGAGCAATGGCCCCCCTACCCACAAAGTACTCCATATATTGCTCGCGGACCACGCGGGCATTTAGAGGGGGCAAGCCTGGACGTGCCACTTGAAGGGCTGTGAGGTCCGCATTTGGAGGGCCCTCCACATCTGGGCCAACGGGCACCACATAGTTCCTGTTATGTCTTTTGAGGAAGTTGTGCAATATGCAACAGGCAAGAACTATGTGGTTCAGTTTGTATTCCACCAAGTTAAATGCCGTCAGGAACAGGCGGAAGCGGCTGGCCAGGATGCCAAAAGTGTTCTCCACCACTCTTCTGGCTCTGGACAGCCTGTAGTTGAAGACCCTCTGGTCCGGGGTGAGGGTCCTCATCGGGAACGGCCTCATCACATGGGGAGTCAACGCAAACGCTTCATCTGCGACAAAGACGAAGGGGAGTCCTTCGGCATTCTCCTCTGGAGGTGGCAAGCACAGACTGCCACTTTGGAGACGCCAGTAGAACTCCGTGTGCGTAATGGCACCACCATCCGAGATCCGGCCGTTCATCCCCACGTCCACATACATAAACTCGTATGTTGCCGACACCACCGCCAACATCACTACACTATTAAACCCTTTATAATTATAATAGTAGGACCCCGAGTTGGGCGGTGGGACGATGCGGACGTGTTTCCCATCAATTGCCCCTCCGCAGTTAGGAAAGTCCCAACGGCTGGCAAAGTGGGAGGCCACAGTCTGCCATTCCTGTGGCGTGGAAGGGAACTGTGGAGTGAAACAAGAAAAAAAAATTAGTCACTTTGCACCTAAACATTGCAAGCAGATTAGACAATCAACATCTTGGAACAAGAGCATTGTATAAAATTGGAGGCAGGAAAGTATTTGCACAGAAAAGTACAGGCTCCCCTTCACAGATTACTCACCCCCCATCAATCCCCCCACTTCTGATGGGCCATTGGCAATAACTAGGGTTTTGGGGGGGGGGGGGACAGGTAACCCTCTGCACTTCATTGATTGGCAAATGGCTCAATAATGTGTGCTAGTTTGGCCAGACCCTCTGTACTTAACACTATTGGCAGCCCCCAGGAAAGATAAAATAACATTTCAACCCCCCCCCCCCCCCCCCCCCCCCCCCAAAAAAAGGCAGGCACATTGTGACATTATGAAATTACCAAGCAAGCTAATAGGAGGGAAAGAAGACAAAAAAATAGGAAATGGAATGTATGGAGGCAGCCCCTTGCACTACATGCTTTGCTGAATTCATCCCTAAAGATGCCCACTATAAAGAGGTAGGTATATAGTGTGTATGGACCTTGGGAAAGCCAGCAGATAAAGGATTGGTACCATCTGACAGAGCAGTTGGGGGAGGGGGTTCCTAATGAGTTTGCCCCCCCCCCCCCCCACCAAAAAAATAAAATTAAAAAGGGGCTCTACATGAAGTAAACCACACAGCAAACATTTGTGCATATTTTAGGGGGTGTTTGGGGGCAAACAATACTATGCAGCAGACAAAAGACATTGCTTAAGTGACTAGGCCATAGGTGTCTATTGGGGCAGAAGAGCATGCTGGTGAGGTAAGTGAAGGGAAACATGCATGAAGGAGAAAAGGGGCACAGCATATTAGAACATATTGCAATCATGGTAATTAGGGAAGGAGGTCAAAAATAGAAGACATTAGCAAACAGAGCATACATAGAAGGGAATAGTAAAGTATAAATGTTACCTTAATATAGTCCTCCTGCAGGACCTGGATGATGGCAGAACAGGTCTCTGGAATAATGATTCCCAGGGCCTGGGGAGAGATACCTGAAGAGAACTTCAAATCCTGAAGACTTCTCCCTGTCGCCAAGTACCTCAACGTGGCAACAAGCCTCTGCTCCGGAGTAATGGCTTGTCTCATGCAGGTATCCTGCCGGCTGATAAAGGGGGTCAGCAAAGCCAAAAGACGGTGAAAATCGGGGTCCGTCATCCTGAGAAAGTTCCTGAAATCATCAGGATTATTCTCCCGGATCTCACGAAGCAAAGGCATGTGCGAGAATTGGTCACGCTGAAGCAACCAATTCTTGGTCCACATACTCCTCGTCACTCTGTTCATGGACGGGTCTTGGCTCAAAGCTAAAAGCCCGACACCAATTCCGCGTACAGCACGAACTCGGCGACGAGTACGCACGGGAAACATTGCTCACAAGGTCACAAAAGGTCGGCTGGTCAGAACGGACAAACAGAAAGCACCGATAAACAGCAAGGCCTGAAAGAACGAAATGAATACCAGCAACGAGCAGACAATAAGCAGTGCAAATCAAAGCGTCCTATATCAAGATATAGGCCGCAATGACCAACAAATGCGAACTGACTAAACGCACTAATAAACAGATACGCACGACAAGCACAAACTGAAGAGCAGTAACGATCTGAGTCAGAAAACTGAGAAGCGCAAATCTTAAGTCACCAAACTTCGACTAACTCTCGATAAACACGGGATCAGCAGAAGGAGCCCAACGGGTGCCTGACGTGGTGCTGAACTACCCTTTTGTAATCTCGTGGACGACGACTTACGTCACGACGTTCTTGCAGACCGGATATTCCGACAACGTAGTCCGACCGTGTGTACGCAACACCAACATCGGACAAAGTACGCCGGACACTTGTCTTGCATACAAACGGCACACAAATTGTCAGCCAACAAACCTGAACCTAGTGACGTACTAGATGTACTACGAGCCGAGATAGAGGAAGTTGAATTGTCATGTGCCACCCTTTGGGCTCCTTCTGCTAATTTCTAGTTAGTAGAAGTTTGGTGAGTGTCGATTTGCACTTTTCAGTTCATGCTTGTCAGTTCGTTTCTGTACGGCCATTCGTCAACCAGCCATGTTGTGGAATCGGAGGAGAGAACGTGCTATCTTTGGGCTTGGAGTTATTGCTTTGACCCTAGTCCAGGAACAGGAGGAGGAGGAGTTCTTGGACCAAGAATTTGTTGCTTAATCGTGACCAATTGTGTCATATGCCTTTGCTGTGGGAGCTCCAGGAGAATAATCCTGATGTTTTTAGGAATTATCTCCAGATGACGGACCCCTGCTTTCACTGTCTCTTGGCATTGTTGACCCCCTATATTAAGAAGCAGGACACATGAATGCGGCTTGCAATATTCCAGAGCAAAGGCTCATAGCCACCTTGCGGTATTTGGCGACAGGGAGAAGTATCCAGGACCTCAAGTTTACGACTGGGATCTCCCCCCAGGCTCTGGGACTCATTATTCCAGAGACCTATTCTACCATTATTCAAGTCCCGCAGAAGGACTATATTCGGGTAAGTTTTAGCCTTTAACATCACATTGTATGTATTTAATGTTTGCTAATGTATTGTATTCATTTCTTGATTCTCTAATTACCATTATTGTAATATGCTGTAAATGTCCTCTTTGTCCTCATGCATGCTGTAAGCTTTTTATGCTCCTTTTTTGTCCTTCATGCATATTTTCCTTCACTAACCTCCCCAGCATGCTATCCTGGGCCCATACACACCTAGCCTAGTAACTTAACAATGTATTTTGTCAGCTACATTTTTGTGCTTACCCTAAACACCCCCCTAAAATGTGTCCAACCGTTATTGTTGTCCTCAAATTCAGGCAGAGTGCAAGAGGCCATTTTTTTGGGGAACAAACTCATTTGGAACCCTCCCCCCCAAAATGCTAAGTCAACCGATACAAATAACCTGCTGACTTTGAAAAACCCATACACACTATACCTCTTTTTTGGTCATATTTCTGGATGAATTCACCAAAGCATGTAGTGCAAGGGCCTGACTGTTTACCTTCAAATTGTAACGTAGAAAGTTTTTGTCTCCTATTATCTTGATAGATAATTTTTGAATGGCAAAATGTGCTTCAATTTGGACAGTGTGTATCCATATTTTTAGAGTATGACACTTCTTACCTGTCCACTGGGCTGCCAATAATGTAAGGAGGGGCTGGCCAAAGTATCACACCTTATTTATGCATTCAGCTCTCATGGAAGTGGAGAGGGTTACATGTCCAAAACATCTACCCATTACCTCCCCCCCACCATAAAAATTTTCTAATGAGCCACCAGAAGGGGTGAGGAATCTAATAAGCTGACCTTACACTTTTGTCTTTAAATACTAATTTCAATTGTATACTTATGTTGGCCAAGAATGTTTGTGTCAAGTCTGCTTGCAATGTTATGTGCAGGAGTAGTAATTTCTTCTTTCTTTTTTGACTCCACAGTTTCCTTCCAACCCACAGCAATAGCAGGATGTTGCAGGCCATTTCCAGCATCAGTGGGATTTTCCCAACTGTAGTGGAGCTATTGATGGCAAACATGTCAGGATTGTCCCACCACCCAACTTGGGCTCATATTACTTTAACTACAAGGGCTTTTGCAGCATAGTCCTGCTAGCTGTAGTGTCTGCAACATACGAGTTCCTTTTTTTGGATGTTTTTTGGAAGAACAGCCGCAACTCGGATGGAGGTGTCATAAAGAGTTCTACCATCGGCTCCAGAATGGCACCTTAAATTTGCCACCTGCTGGGGACAATGTTGAGGGCCTCAATTTTGCTTTTGTGGCAGATGAGGCCTTTGCTCTGGGGGAACATCCTATGAAGACCTTTCCTATAAGGAACCTCACCCCAGAGCAGAGAATCTTTAATTATAGGCTCTCTCGTGCCAGAAGGGTGGTTGAAAATGCCTTTGGCATCCTCTCCAGTCGCTTCAGGCTGTTTTAAATACCTATCAACCTGCACAATATAAAAAAATTTAAAAATATTCTGATGTTGTATCCCCCACAATTTTTTACGGAGGAATCCTAGCAGCTACCTTTCCTCAGTGCCAACTGATGTGGACTCTGCAGTGTCAGGCCCAGCTGAAGAGGCTGCAGCTCATCAGTCGGTGTCCATGATGATGGCTCTTAAACCTGGTCGTGCTGGGTTGCTCTCCCAAAGTGCCCGCGATATCCGGCAAAAATACATTGATTATTGTGTGGGTAGAGGGGCAGTGGCAGCAAAAACTAGCTGATCCAAAATAATAATGCTATTTTATCATAAGCTCCTATTTCATTTGAACTACTGTTGTCTGTGTTTCTTATCTGTATAATAGGTTCTCAAATGGCCTTTATTTTGGCCATTTTATACAATAGTGCAAACGTACCTTATTTGCTACATGGGGTGACGATCTCTTCTTCAGCTAACTATTATGTTGTGCTGTGGGTCTGCTACACACACACACAATGTTTTTGTTCTTAATGTATCTAATGCATTAAGTTCGAAAACATTATGCCTTTTCAACTTCTTTAATTTCTTTGAGGCCATAAAATTGCCACAGTTGGCCACATTTTAGAGCACAATGTCACTGTAACTACACAAACTTAACAAATACACTGGTATTGAGCATTGAAATAATAAACCACGTTGAAAAAAAAACATTTTAGCAAAACACATTGTTTAAAGTAGGTAAGAGGAAGGGGTTGCACCCTCGGACACGTCCATTGATACCCCATGATAGGGAGCTAGCACATGTTGACCCACTGTGTGTTTTGTGGCTTTAGCAAACTAGATGTAGGGAAAGACACACATTTTAGGCATGGGATCATGAGGAAAAATAGAATCTTTTGGCACAATTTGTGGGCATCTTCAAATTTTGGCTTTGTGATTCTTAAAAACACATAAATATTAACAATTAACATTACTTAGGGCAGTGTTTCCCAACTCTCTTCTCCAGATGCATTCCCAGGTCATGTTTTTATATTTTTTTTGCTTTTGTCACATGTTAATGATGATGTAATTTTCAAGGTTAGTAATTCACACGGTAATTTTTTATACTGAGGAAAATACAGAAAACGGGACCTGGTGGTGCACCTAAAGAAGTGGAGTGGAGAAACCCTGACCTCGGACACTAAAGTCTAGGTTCACATTGGAGCAATTTGGCATGCGGTTTGAGAGATAAAATTGCATGACAAGTCGCAGCCTATTGGAGGCAATGGCACTGTTCCAATCGGTGCGACACCAAATTAGCTGTGCCGCAACAATTTGCAAAAGTAGTTCCTGCACTACTTTTGCCAATTTCAGGTTTGACTTCAATAGACATCTGGGCATGAAGCCACACAAATGTCTATCAAGTAGCACCTGAAATTGCGCTGACCTTGCTACTTTGAAAATTGCGAAACTTCAAGTGAAGTAGCGCAATTTCCAAGTAGCATCAATGTGAACCAGGGCTTAAAAGTCAGAAAAACATGTGAAATATGAAAAGTGCAAACTGGAGCCAACAAGTGTAACAAAACTTCAGCCCAGGCCAGATGAACTTAAAATTTGGCAAGCATGTCGACACAATCCCGTATTCTTCTTTGTAAAGCAGTGGCAGCCTCCTTTATTTGCTAAAGATCATTTAAACACTGCATCATATCTGCACTCATTCGGCCAATTGTGCATCTTGGAAGTTCATGACCTTGTAAGAGAAAAAAGTATTAAGGGAATGATGGTCAATGGGAAAGTGGCTGAGGTCCTACATAGTGAATTATGGTCAAGTTACTAGTCAAATTGTGTAAATACTTACCTACCAAATCTATTGTTGCTTGCAACCTGCTTGCCCTTCAGACACCTACACTACTAGGAATGTACACACTGCAACTACTATGTAATCTTGGCCCTGGTGCCTGGGTGTCTACAAAACTCGGGTACCTAGCAACACTGCCAGCTCCTTCCACCTCTTCCTTCTCCATGCTAATGTTAAGGCACTACATACTTTGCTAATGTGTTGAGTGGGTGTTTGGTTTGGACATCTAAACACTTGACATGTATACACATTTGAAGCCAGATTCAAAGAATACTTACTTGCGCAAACAAGAGGCTCACAAATAGTTTTTTTCCACTTCTGGGTCTCTTTGGCCCTCTGTTTGACTTGTGCATCAGGGTATGTTACATCAACAAGTGGAAGTCTGTGCTGGGTCCAGGTGTCAGATCCCATGCCTCAAAAACAACATCCTGGTTCAGCTGACCACACTCACTTTCCTCTAAAAAGAAACAATACACTATTCATTAAGCCACCCCAAGTCACATCTGTTTCTAGCATCCATTTTGCTGCATTAGTTGACCAACCTTGCACTCGGGATAATGTTTGCTCCTGACTAGTGGACTCCACCATGCTGCACTGTGTTTTTTTCCCAAGAAAAACGCATCAAAAAGGGAAGGTGATGTAATTTTACAGAGGGCAAACACTGGACAAGTGCCAACATTGAAAAACTCATGCAGTTGTCCCCACCCCTCTTGTCTCCTATGGGATAGGGGATATATGAGGATCATTCTAGTAGGCGTGACTCTGTGTGACTGTGATCCCCGGGGCTCTCCTCTACCCATGTCTACCCTGGCATGGCTGCATTAATGGGCACTGATGAGCCAGGCAGCAACCAGAAAGTGTTCTTTACCCCTTAAGTTCCACACTAAGCCCATGGCCTTTGGCCCACCTAGAATCACCCCTTTCGGTGTCTAAATGAGTGTGTTTGAAGTTGGCACTTACAATTTTGGGGGGAAGATGGCCTTACTGTCTCCCCTGTTGGAACCCGAGATGAGAGTAGCCTCCCTTCGGCCCCCTGGTGGCTTGTCTGTAGCCTCATTTTTTTGCCTGTTGAAGAACAGAAAAAAAATTGTTTAAAAAATAAATAAATGGCAATAAAAGGAATCCATGTTGATTTGACTTCATCTTTAAAAAAAAAAAATTCGTTTCAAAAATAAATAAATGGTGAAAAAACAAAACCCCTCCCTCAAAAATAGGAATATTTTCTCTCGGGGTTCTTTTGATTTAGATTGAACTTCATCTTTAAAAAAATAATTCAGACAAAAGATTAGAGAAAACCCCCCTGGGATTATCTCGATTTTTGCAAGACCTACTTGGAGAAAGCACATGCACAGACAAGCTAGTGTCACTTAGCTCGATTTTTCAAGACCTATTACACACATATACACTATACTTAGCTCGATTTTTCAGCTATTGGTTAGATACAAATAGTTGATACTTATTGCTTTTTTTTTGATTATGTGATGGATGGACTCCATCTGTTCTTGCTTGCGGTGCTTTAGATCAGACCATCGCTTTCGGATTTGGTCCTTCCTTCATTGCACCAAAAATTCTCCCTCCAAAACGGCGATGACCTTTTCCAAAATGAGGTCCTTTCAGCTGTTGGGCCTTTCGTATTTGCGCAGCTTGCAGTCGTAGTCGTGCTTCTCGAGGATGCGCACCATCTCCACCATCTCACTCTTGCTCATGGGGGTTGCTTTGTGCCTCCTATAAGCTCCACCATCCGCGGGCCTGCCTAGAATTCTCAGAATCCGCCATGTTGTCACTCCGATTTGTTCCGCCGTGGGTGTCATGCATGCAGAAGAGAGATGGTCACACCCCAGCGTCATGACACACTGAGAGCGGAGTTTCACGCATGCGCAGTGTATATAAAGCCATAATGAACGGTCGATGAATGGCCGTAGAACGATCTGGGAGTGGAGTACGAATGATTGCCATTGCCAACACACAAAAGGAGCCATAAAACGAAGGTACAATTGTAAATTGGGGCTTTGATGGTTAGTGGCCTATACTGCTTAGATTGAGGCCTATATTGGGACCATATTATGAGTTAAACCTGACATTATGGTTTGTCTTGTGTTCTGTCTTGCAGGCATCAGATAAATAATTGAAAATTATGGATAAATTCACTTCGTCCAACTTTTTGCCTGAATTTATCAACCAATACCGGGAGCTGCCCTGTCTGTGGAAGGTGAAGAGTAGGGATTACTCTAATAAAATCAAGAGGAAGGCAGCGATGGAGAAACGTCTGGAATTGGTGAAGACTCTGTACCCCAGAGCAGACATCAATTTTGTGAAGAGCAAAATTGGGAACCTGAGGCATACGTTTAATAAGTAGCACAAGAAGGTCCAGGAATCACAGAGATCGGGAGCATCAGCAGATGACATATATGTCCCCAGGCTGTGGTACTACCACAGCCTGCGTTTTTTGTCCAACCAAACCCAACCCAGACCATCACTCTCAACTCTCCCTTCCACATCGGATGAGGCCACAGCTCCTGAGGTCCACTCTGGTCCTTCAACACAGGATGAAGGTGTGGAGTAGCCCAGCTTGACCCAGGTATAGAATTGTTGAACATATTTGTATCCAAAAATAGAATGATGATAACGACGTTATTGTTCAAAAATGTCTGCCTTAATAAAGTGGTTTACATATCAATAGACAGTAGTGGACAAAATGATTGGGACAAGAAGGACACATTCAATTTGCAACAGTCATGAGCTCAAAATTGTGTGACCAAAATTGATGACCAAAAAAAAAAAAAAAAAATACAAATTATGTCCCATTTTCATACACAGGAAAGTGTCAGTCAGGAGGAGCCCATGGCCAGCAGCCACACGGAGTCCCAGATCCCTCCCATACACCCTTCTGCTAAAAGGGCCAGGAAGAGCAGGAACCTAGACGAGGTCACAGCTGCCTTCCTCAGCCACGCAACAACTGCAATCAGTACGGCCCCAGATGCAGCTGAGGGATTTGGCTGTGTGACAGCTAATAAGTTGAGGGATATGAATGTGGAGCAAAGGAGGATGTGCAAGGAACTAATCCTCCAGCTCCTCAACAAGGGGGAGGGGAGAAATTACATCAAAAACCCATATCTCTGATTTGAATGTCCCACCTCCACCACCTCCACAGCCACCACAGCAACCCCACCCACCACACCCCACCCACCACAGCAGCATGCTGGACATTGGCAGTTCCAGCCCCAAGACACCCAACAAGGCCGCTGGGCTGGGGATTTTCATCCATAAAATTTTTAATTAGCTTTTTTTTATTTTTAAATTATGATTTTAGTTGTTATACTTTATCTCTTTTTGTATGCAGAGAATGCACTTTTTGGTTAAGTTATTGAATTTCGATTTGGATGGCAGAGAACATGTCTAATTATTTTTAGTTTTATCTTGGAATATAATGCACAAGAAAAATAATGGCCTCAGCCGATTTGGAAGGGAGCATTGACAGCGATGGCCTGGATTCGGTCTGTTCTGTCAAAAACCTCAGCCTGTGGTAATACCACAGCCTGGGACATACCGGTCATCTGCTGCTGCTCCCAATCTCTCAGAGTCCAGGACATTCTTGTGCTCTCTATAAATGTACTCAGGTTCCCAATTTTTTCACATAATTGAGGCCTCCTCTGGGGAACAAAGGCTTCACCAGTTCCAACAGTTTCTCCATCGCTGCCTTCCTCTTGATTCTTATAGGACCTTATTGTGATCCTTATTAAATAAAAAAATACTTGGCTATGTGTTTTACTTAAAATGACAGTTTGGGAGTAGGCAGGTACATTTAAAAAATACAATGTAAAATTAACAATGGACACCAACATAGTTGTATCTTTGATCTTCAAAACTATGGTATAATGGTGTTGTGGTAACTTGACCCAAAAAAAAATAATAATAATAATAATTATTCTTGATATCACTAGAAAAAAAAAGCCTTTTTAAATATACGTTTGGCAGAACTCTTTCAGTATCACCAGAAAAGCAGGTTCATTATTACCCCATTATAAAAAAGAAGAGAATGCGTGCTGCATTTCAAGATTTCATAATTTGCAGCATCACAAATGTGAATTCTCCATTACAAGCGCTAGTTTTACAAGACCGTACCCAAAAAGACATGCAGCGGTACAGTGGTGCCCAATAAAGTGGTTCTACAAAGTATTGGACTCAGGGGGGCTCTAATTACAATTGCATTGCAACACTCTTTCAGTATATTTATTTGTAAAAAAAAATTGGAATTACCATTTATCGATTTTTGTCCTCCATTTCACAAGTAATCGCCACTGTGTTGGGGGACTATCAAATAAAATACCCAATGAAAAAACATGTTAAGTGTTTTGGTTGTTAACATGAGAAATGTGGGAAAATGTCAAGGGTATAATACTGTTTCTAGGCAAAGTATTATATTCTTTAAGGCACATGCGGCATGGTATGCAACTCAAATGTAGGTTGAGCTTTACAGTTTGTGCAAGAGATACAGTGTTAACCAATTCTGGAACTGCCAACACGGCAGTTTTACGGCACGTGGTTGCTCGGCTGGGCAACTCGACACTACCTTACAGCTCTTTTTCCTTTTGGCCACTTGCGATCGCTTTGTGACTGAAGCAAAGATCTGAGATCTGTGTGTGTAAACATTACATATTACTGGTTCTTTCAGGGGAGATTTGTGTGGTTCATTCTAAGTATGAACACCGATCTCTCTCTCCTCCTAAACAGTCCCTTCCACCCACAGTTGAGAACTACACACTAGGGAACACAGGTTGAAACCCCTTGATCGAACCCTCAGTGTTAAAACCCCTTGCCTGCCAGGGAAATTTATATACAGTAATCAGTGCAGTTTTATAACACTGATCCGCTGTTTAATTGTCAATGGTCTCCTCAATAAATGTTGTCAAAAAGTGTCCAATTTATGATCCGCACGCAATAATCGCAGTCCTGAAATAAAATGCGCAGATAGCCTCCAATACTAGTAGTAACAAAAAATAATAATATAAATATTGCCATAAATCTATCCCCATGGTTGTAGACAGACTATAACTTATTGCGCCAAACCAATCATGATAACGCCGTATTGTGATTTAAAAAATAAAATAAAGACGTAGCAGAATACAGTTCGGCCTACACTGTGGGAAAAAATGTTTGTTTTTTTTTTTTAAAATTTGATGTTTTGTTGTAGCTAAAAGAAAAAGGATATTGTAGTGTTTTTTTGTGAATGGGTCTCTATTCTTTTGTTGAGAGCGCAAAAAATTAAAAAACGCGAGAGGTGATTAAATACCCCCAGAAGACAGCTCTATTTGTGGGAAAAAAAGGGACATCAATTGTTTGTTTGCATACAGTGTCTACTAAATGTGTTATATTTCTCCCGAAGAACAAACTGAAGGTCTTATAGCATTTACCTCCCCAACAAATCCTCTGACGCGGATGGTCTTCCTTTTTCCTGCATTACAATAAACTACTATACGTATTATTCACAGATATGATACTAACTCCTTGAAGGCCAATCTCCCTAAGCCCCTAATTCCTACAGTTTTTTTCTGACAGTTATACCTTAACCTGTTAAGGACCCGTCCCTTCCTGCCAAACTACTGAGTTCTATTGTCACTCTAAATTTTGATTACTAGGTGTTAAAGAGATCCGAGCGACGAGACGTTAATTTCCCCCCCCAATAAAATAAAAAAAATACAAGCGTAATAATGGGAAAGGAATCAGGCTCGGGTTTGTCCCAAGCAAGGCAAGCTATAGATAATATCTAAGGCGGGACAATTGATCGCATAGACCTAGTAAATTATAGTTCCATCGTCCCAGCATCGTTAGCTTGAGCCTAGACACACAAAAAAGCTTTGGATAGGCGTGCATGACTTCCTGTGGAATGTTTCACCAACTCAACCCATTTATGGGTTTTGGATGATCCGGTTTTGGAAGCTGTGAAGGTATTTCATTCACACCCCAACCGGCCAATGGGCTTATGATCAGCGTTGGTTCACTAATCATTCCTAGGTCGAATGTCTTTAAGGGCACTTGACATGGGTGTTCCCGTATCACCACGCTGGTTTGTCATATGTTTTCGGATACCACTAGCTGAAGCATCTATGCATGCTGGCGCACCAAGACATAAGGAGTGCTGGATGTGCTAGAGGGAGTTTAGAGCTTTCCACCTTTTGTCAGACTACATTTGTTTTAAACACGTTCTGGTCCCGCTCGATATCATCACTCCCTTCATACATAAATCTACTCTCATGGGCTTTGTTCCCTCTAGGATTATAAAGTTACACCTCACAGACCGAGGCTCTCCCCATTCTCCTGTCCTCACTGAGGCATCTCTTGTACTACTCGACAACGACAGATATCCTTACAGAGGGTGCTCACTCATATCCCTGGAGATATAAGTGACACCTACTTAGTCCACTCTATAAATTTTTTTTTTTTTTTTTTTTTTTTTTTTTTTTTTTTTTTTCTATTTCAATATTTTTATTGAAGAAGTTTCACAATACATAAAATCAAACATAAATCAAAACGTCTTCATATTCCAATACAGACTTAGAAATTACTTTTGTATTGTAATAGTGACATCAACACGTCTAAAAAATGCCAAAGAAATACAAACAATCCAGTAAAAACTGCATAACTATGCTAGAGCCATAAAGACTGGAAGACTGGTAGAGGAGTTTATGACCTTAGAAGGGGTTTGAGTCTTATGCAGAGCTCTATACTGACTAACACCGAAAAATTTCCGGAAAGATCAGGTAATCCACCTCTGCACCCTCCCCCCCAGTCGGGATCTAACTGTGTGTGAGTGGAGACTATGTCAGCTCAACCTACAATAGCCGCTTTGTAGATGTCTTGGGCTTAATATTCAGTTGGTTATGCTTCCAAAACGTTTTATAATTGAATAAACAGAAGTGTCAACAACATGGAGATACGGCATCTCCAACATAATGACAAACGTATGGTGATAAAAAGTTAAGCCGAATAATAGTCCAGGGGAAGAGTGAGCGTACTGTGTACTCAATTAAGGCATCAAGGTCTATGTGTAAATCCTGACTGGCTGCCATGAGGTTAGAGAAGAATATTGAGCTGATTAGTTACGGCCCCGGTACTCTCCTACACCCCCTAGGGGATCATACCGTGTCAGAGGGGGCCAAAACCAATTCTCACCCGTAACGCGTATCATCTCAAACATCAAGGACAAGGCAACTATGTTCGGGTGTCAAGCAGCAGACCAAACACTGTGTGAACTACCATCTGAGACCCTGCTATATTCACCTGAGCCAATCAGGAACACCTGTGTCCCGACATTGTCCCTGAAAACTTTGACCAGAATTATGTCCATATTGGACTATCAAAATACCATAGGGAACAGAAAAGAAGAGAGATGTAGTAATAGGAAAAGAGAAGGGGATAGGATAAGAAAGGGAAAGGAGCACCATTACCCGTCTACATGAATAGTTCTGTTCATGACAAGGAGGGAAAGTCGGACAGTCCCATCAGTCGGGCCCACGGTTCCCAGGTGGCTTCAAATTTTTCAGATGAGTCCTGTAGTAGACTGGTTAGTTTTTCTTGAGACATTACCCAGGAGATTTTTCTTTTAGCCATTGAGAGAGAAACGGTCTGTGTTTTCCAGGCCCTAGCAATCGTAAGCTTAGCTCCTAAAAGCACAAACTGAACCAGTCTACTAGAGGGTTTAGATATGTGTGGGATGGTATCATGAAGAAGGGCCACCAAGGGGACCTGGGAACTGAAGAACCTACCAATTTATCCATCATATTGAAGATTTTTTTCCAGAAGGATCGAATCTTCGGGCATTCCCACCATATATGTGACATTGTACCTAAAAGCTGGCAACCTCTGAAGCAGAGGGGGCTAGTAGCCGGATACATTAAGGCTAATCTGACAGGTGTGTAGTACCATCTGGTCATCACTTTTAGACCAGCTTCCATCAGTGTGGTATTTAGAATTCCCCGAAATGATTTAGCGCAAGCAGAATGCCATTTCTCTTTAGTCCAGAGGAAATTGAAGTCTGTCTCCCAGGCATCCATAAATGACGCCTTGGAGACAGGAGCAGTAAGTGATGCGTAGATCGTGGAGACCCCCCCCCTCTGGTCCATGGTCTGACCGCACCATATTTCGTAGTCTGTGAATGCTGGCGTGTTAGATTTGTTTTTACATAGGGACTGCAGAAAGTGATGAATTTGATGGAACCGAAATATTTCAGAGTTGGGGAGATCAAATTTTTTAATGCATTGTTTAAGATTGAGCGGTCCAGTAGCTGTAAAGAAGTGACCTATTCTATATAGACCTTTATCAACCCACCATTTAAAGGCCAGAACGTTCCTGCCTGGGGGGAATTGTTGGTTGTTAAATATGTGGGTCAAGGGTTTGTAAGCAGAGACAAGAGAAGGTGAAGAACGTAAGGAGTCCCATAGGGCGAAGGAGTGAGACAGTGTAGGGGAGAGAATCGGGGGCCGATTCTTTTGAGGGGACCACAATAAGAAGTCCAGGGTATAGTGGGGTACAGCGTGTTTTTCAATTTGGATCCAATCCGGCTTCTCAAATTTGGAATAAACCATTGATATTTGGGCAAGCCTGGCTGCTTGATAATATTTATATAAATGAGGAAGACCCAAGCCTCCTTTTTTCCTATGCGCATAAAGGATTCCTTGGGCCAATCTGTACCCTTTCTTGCCCCAAACAAACTTCAGAAGCTTACTCTGGAAGGTCTTGATGTGGTCTCTCCTAATGGGAATGGGGAGGGATCGAAATAGATACAGTAATCTAGGAAGTAATGTCATCTTGATGGCATTTATCCTTCCTAGCCAGGAAATGGAATGCTGTGCCCAGTTTCGCATGTCTGTTTCTAGTTTACGATACATGGGAGGATAGTTGTGACTGTATAAACTTTCAATTTTAGCTGTGAGGTTAATACCCAAGTAGCTGATGTAAGATTCACTCCATTGAAATTTAAAGGATTGTTTTAGAAGATCTACTGTGGGGGGAGTCTAGAGAAACATTAAGGGCCTGCGATTTGGAGTAGTTCACCTGAAGGCCCGATAACTTAGAAAAGGTGCGTAGCAAAGAGCATAGATTGGGAAGAGATATAATGGGGGAAGTTATGAAAAGCATAATGTCGTCCGCAAAGAGGCCACATTTATGAGTTTGGAGACCACATGTAACCCCTTTAATGTCCGGGTTTTGACGAATTGCTATGGCGAGCGTCTCTATTGCAATTGCAAAAATTAGTGGTGACAATGGACAACCCTGTCTGGTTCCCTGTCGTATCGATATGGGTTTAGAATAAAAGCCTTGGATCCTAACTTTTGCTGAGGGAGAGGAGTAAAGCGCTTGTATGAGACCCATAAATCGCGGTCCGAATCCCCATCGCTGTAAAATGGTGAAGATGTAGGGCCAGGAAACTGAATCAAAGGCCTTTTGTAGATCTAGAGATAGAAGCATTCCCGATTGTTTGGGGCCACCATCCCAATTAGTTTGGAGGATAGACATGACATCTATTGTCCTCCGTATCTGGTCTGGGCCCTGTCTACCCGGAATGAAACCTACCTGATCCTTATGAATATATGTATTAATAAAGGTTGCAATGCGGTTGGCGATAATTTTGGTCAGGATCTTGACGTCGCAGTTAATTAAGGAGATAGGGCGGTAGTTCCCGACTTCTTCCGGGTTTTTGTTTGGTTTTGGGATAACTGCGATAAATGCAGTATTAAGCTGAGGATCAAGTGGGTTACCTTTCGTGGTGTAGTTGAAGAATTTAGATAAGTATGGGGCTAAAATGTCAGCAAATGTTTTGTAGTAAGGGTTCGACAGACCATCTGGCCCAGGGGCAGAGCCTTTTTTCAGGGCTTTTATTGCCTCTAAGACTTCCCCTTCTGTGAAAGGGGCTTCTAGACTATCTCTGTGGTCAGTGGAAAGACGGGGGATGGGTAAACTTTCAAGAAAAGCATGAGTGGTGGAGTCAATTGAGGGGGAGAGACGGGGAATAAAGTTTGTTGTAAAACTCATAAAATGAGTCAGTAATCTTGGAGGGATTGGCTGTGATGCCATGGCCTGGTATGCGTATTTTCGGCATTGTGTACGTTTTTAGTTTTGGTGTCAATTTGGAAGCCAGCAAGGAGCCCATCTTGTCGCCTTGTGTGTAAAATCGATTTTGGGACCAACGGAGTTGTTTTTCGGCTTTAGCTGTGAGAGCAAGGTTGAGTTCTAACCTGGCCTTGTCAAGCTGAGGAATCAAAGAGGGGGAAGGGTTCATTTTGTGCTGTGCCTTGAGTGTAGTGTATTCATTTTCTAATCTTTTGATGTCTGCTTCCCTCTCTCTCTTGATGGAAGAAGCTATTCTGATGAATTCCCCTCTAATGAAGGCTTTATGAGCTGCCCACAGTGTTTCAGCAGAAACAGCCCCCTGATCATTGAATTTGAAGTATTCCTCAATCGATTTTGTCAACATTGTTACTCGAATAGGATCAGAGAGAATGGACTCATTGAGTCTCCACTGTCTCTGATCCGGTCTGTTGTAGTGGGATTGAAGAGTCATAATCACCATGGAGTGATCAGATAAGCTAGAGTCAGCAATGTGAGATTTCAAAATGAGCGGGATAGTTTGTGATCGTACCAGCAGATGATCAATCCTGGTGTATGTGTTGTGTGGGTGAGAGAAATGGGTGTAGTCTCTACTATTGGGGTTCAACTCCCTCCAAACGTCCGCTAATCCCTGTGCGTGTATCAGTTTTCGCAATCTTAAGGCTTTCTTTGGAAGGGCGGGTAAGCTGTGCATTCAGAGGTCTAGACTTGTCTTGTCCTTGATCAAAGGCCACATTGGAGTCCCCCCCAAATATGACTGTACCCTCAAGCAGTGGGGTAAGGGTTTGAAGAAGGTCTCTGAAAAAGGCTGCTTGTCCTTTATTAGGAGAGTAGTAGGAAATTATGGAATACAGCTGACCCTCGATAGTTCCTTTGACTAATAGATATCTACCCTGTGGATCTTTCATATCAGAGATCCAAGTGAAATTACATGTCTTCGCTATGGCCACTGCTACTCCTTTGGTTTTATTTTCCGCATTGGCCAAAAAAAAAATGTAGGGAAATGTGAGTGAATAAATTTGGGGCTAAAGCTAATGGGGAAATGGGTTTCTTGCAGAAGGACGATGTCTAATTTAGACGTTTTATATGTGTTAAATAATTTTTTGCGTTTTAGGGGTGAATTCAATCCCTGTACATTGTGGGTGGCTACCCTCAAAACCTTACGTGTATGATCAGCCATGGACCTGGGAGGGGGAGGAGCTGCCCGAGCCCGCATCACTTACCTTCATTGGGGATTTGTGTATAGATGTCGTATGGAAGAGCGATGGACCAGTCCTGCTGGCAGCTTTCTGTCGGTGCTGACCTCCGCTAGATGGTTCTGAAAAACAGAGAACGGGTAAGTAGTGCTCCAGAAAGGGGGAGAGGAAAGAGAGAGAGAAAAAGAAAAAGCAGAGATAAAGGAGTTTACTCCCACCCAGGCAAAATAAGGCCCGGGGGAGAGCAACATCCTTGAAGTACATCTCACCATAAATCGTGAGATGAGAGGAAAAATCCAAATACCGACCGTATTGGTCGGTCATCCTACCACCCCGACAACCGAAGCAGTCAAAGAAGTAGGAGGAGGCGCATGTAAACCACACCTCCCCTGAGCGCCCTAATACCCACTACACTTGTGGCTGAACAAACAGAAAACATTCACAGAAAAGCAGGTAGTGATAATTGTTAAGCATACATACCACCCTTAGGGCTCGCCAAGCCCCAAAAATAGAAAAGCCTCCCCCTCCCTCTCAAGAGAGGGAAGATAGGAGGAAAAGAAAAGAAAAATGTATTTACATACATATATACATATGTATACATGTATACGTATACACACATATATACCCATACACATATACACACTCATACCCATACGCATGAATGAAATAAAAGGAATAATGGGAGGAGCAAGGACCTACGTCCTTGAGGGGGACTAGGTAGACCCCGTGAATAACACAAGACATAGGAGAAGTCCGTTCCTAGTCATAGAAAAATAACCCTGCCTGCAGACCATAAAAAAAAAAAAAAAAAAAAAAAAAAAAAGAAGGAGGAATGGTCCAGTGGTCAGGGAGTAAACCAGTTTTAGATATTGAAGGAGGATCCTGTTCAGGTTGGGCCCTTGTGTGATGATCTTCTGGTCTTGGCCTTGTTCCATAGAGGATCCGGCGGGCTCGTCGGGAGCGGGCGTTTGTTGGTTCCTGGGAGGGATGCAGAAGCTTCCGTTTCCATTTCCTGTGTGATGATTTTTAGGTTAAGAAGTAGTTGTTCACCCGATACGAAGGTGGAAAAAGAGTGTTGCTGGCCCTTGTACGCAAATTTAACCGCAAAAGGGAAGGCCCATTTGTACTTAATGTCCTTCTGGGTCATGACTGTCAACAGCGGTTTGAGAGCTCTTCTCCGTTGAATGGTAGAGGGGGAGAGATCTGCAAATATCTGGACGGGATGACCTTGGCAGGTGATCTGAGGGAGAGCTCGGGCCTGTTTCATCACGGACTCCTTCACAGCGTAGTAGAGCGGTTTGGCGATGATGTCCCTGGGAGAGCCGTCCTTCCTGGGTGGGCCTAAAGCTCTGTGTACTCTGTCTAATTCAAGGCGGGCCGGCGGAATGTTCGGAACGAGGGACCTAATCAAGTCTTGTGTGGCAGTGGA
>JAQSEC010003920.1:0-12425 GCA_028564925.1 Lithobates sylvaticus | reverse complement strand
TCAATTGTTGAACTGTGTCTGTGATTGCTACAATGGGGTGGAAGAAGCTGGGGTTAAACCAGCAGTACTGTAATGAACTATTTTGCAATCAATGTGCCATTTGGGTTACCCTGGGCTGTCGTGAACGCAGAACCTAGTTTGCCCTGGATCAGCATTACAAGTTGCCATGGTGTAGGAATGCCTGCCATCAGCACTATAATAGCCAATGATGCTCTAGGGCCAGAACGCACAATCTCATTTATTGCTATGGTGTTGGTGGCTGGCACATGCATAGCATGGGAACACGTGATGCTGATCCAGGGTAGGTGGCATGCAGGGCCACTTCCAGTATTCATGAAGGGATAAAAGTCTGCCTTTTCCAGACCTGCTCCACCTCCCACCCTCTACCACGTTGCTGGAGTCCAAAGGTAGGGCTCTGATGTAAAGGGGAGCTGTTTGATTGGGGGGCTCTGAGATGGGGGTTGGACTGTGTAATTAGGGGGACTTTGATATTAGGAGGGGGGTGCATATGTGAATGGGGGCTACTGAAATTAATTTCATCAAGGAAGTTTTGTGCATCATCCCAGACTCAGGATTCCATTGATAAGTAACATTTAAGTTTTTTACATTTTATACTGGGGTTCCTTGGGATTTTGAATATTTTTAACCACTGTAGTACCGTGCTATAGCCAAAAGATGGTCACAGCAAGGTACTATAGTTCTGGGTGGGAGTCCAAAGATTTCCTCCTAGAACCCCACCCCCTGCATACCCCCTGTGGCTCGCATCAGGCCCACTCTCAGACACAGCTGATCACAGAACAGGGTAAAAGGGCAATTACAGCTGCCCTTTACCATGTGATTAGCTGTTTCTAATCACAGCTGATCACATGTAAACAGACTTGCCGATTATCGGCAGTCTTTTAGTCACGTACTGTGTCTGTGTGAGGAAAGGAGAGCTGATAACCAGCAAGGCTGTCAGCACACTGTTTACATTGATAATCAGTGCCCTGATGATCAGTGCCCTGATGATCAGTGCAGCCCCATCAGTGCCAATCAGAGCCTATCAGTGCAGCTTATCGATGCCCATCAGTGCCACCTATCAGTGCCCATCAATGCTGCCTATTAGGGCCCATCAGTGCAGCTTATCAGTGCTCATCATTGCCTCTTCATCAGTGCCCATCAGTGCCCAGCAGTACCCATCAGTGTAGCCTCATCAGTGCTCATCAGGGCAGCCTCATCAGTGCATATCAGTGAAGAAGAAATATGACTTATTTGCTAAATTTTATAACAGAAACTTCATTTGTTTAGCAAAAAAAATAAAAAACCCAGTGGTAATTAAATACCACCAAAAGAAAGCTCTATTGGTCTGATAAAAAAATTCATATGAGTACAGTGTTGCATGACCACGCAATTTTACATTCAAAGTGTGACAGCGCTGAAGGCTGACAAATGGCCTGGGGAGGAAGGAGGTGAAAGTGCCCAGTATTGAAGTTAAAGCAGTGGCGGCAGGTGTTTTTTTTTGGGGGGGAGTGGCAAACAACCCCTTCCAGTGGCACTTAACCAGCACCTGCCCGCTTTCTGTGCACTTACCCCATCTAGGTGGCGGGGGACGGGTAGGGGGCTGCAGGTAAGGCAGCAGGTGACGGGCGGCAAGCTGTGGGCCAGGCAGCGGGTAATGGGTGGCAAGCTGTGGGTCAGGCAGTGGGTGACGGGCGGTGAGCTGTGGGTAAGGCAGTGGCTCCTGTGTCCTCTCCTAGATCACGGCGGCTTCAGACGTGCGTCTCTTCTCTCCTCCTGCTAGGTGTCCAATAAGATTGAATGAATGAATGAATGAATGAATGATTTGTATAGCGCTGCAACTGCGAACTGAATCGCCTTGAGGCGCTTCATAGATTGCCCGTCTTTCAGCCAATCGGGTGACGGGTCTCCCACCCACTTCCTGATTGGCCAGGAGGAGGATCCGTGTGGCTATAATGAATATTCATTCACTATCGTTGCACAACTGGTTGGGCTTCGGGCACAGTGCTCTGCGCCCAGAGCCCATCCTTTTTTTAAGCCTATTAGAGCCTCTGGCTCCCGCCATTGGAATCCATACGTCTGGCGTCCCTGCATGTAGATCGGGGGCCGGACGCATGGATAGAGGTGGCAACGCCCGTGCGTCCCTAATGCATGGGCCGCCACTGGGTTAAAGGGTGCTCGGACTGAAAAAAAAGTCTGCGAAACGCTGGAGTGTACCTTTCAAACAAAATCAACTGTGTATGTAAAATGCTAGGTTTCATTGTTTTCTACACATTCTTGACCAATTGATCCAAAACATACAGAATTAAAATGTAATGCCGCGTACACACGAATGGATTTTCCCACAGAATTCCACTCAAGCTTGTCTTGCATACACACGGTCACACAAAAGTTTGATGAACTTTCGACCATCAAGAACGCGGTGACGTACAACACTACGACAAGCCGAGAAAATGAAGTTCAATGCTTCCGAGCATGCGTCGAATTGTTTCCGAGCATGCGTAGGAATTTTGCGCGTCGGAATTGCTACAGACGATCGGAATTTCCGATCAGAACTTTTTCTAACTGAAAAATTGAGAACCTGCTCTCAATCTTTTGCTAGCTGGAATTCCGCCAGCAAAAGTCCGATGGAGCCTACACACAGTCGCATTTTCCGACCAAAAGCTCTCATCGGACTTGCTGGCATGAATTTGCTGAATTTGCGATCATTTGTACGCGGCATAAGATGTGTCAAAGGACATAGAGGCCTAGTTTTCTGTCCAAGTACAGTCTGATTGTTTATCTACAACAGTGGGATTTCACAACATGAGCTACCCAGTCCGGGGTGCCTAATGGTCTTGTAGTAATGACATACAGCACATTGTTTATCTTTAGTGCGCCCCTCAGGAGCAGGGAGTGAAGCTGGAAGATAGGTAATTGCTGACAGGTCCTATAAGATGGGGGATAATGATATTGATCCCAAGGACTAATGACAGCTGGAGTTTAGAGTGGCCTTGCTGCTATGCACCAATAAACAAATGGAATTTTTTGTTTTACTAATGCTTCACAAATACAACATATAGGTTTCCTAGGGATCTTCTGAAAAGAATAAAGCATGTGTAATTTGCAGTTACCCTCAACATGTTATTGTACAAGCTATTCCTTGATTTTAACCGCTTGAGCCCCTGGAAGATTTTACCCCCTTCCTGACCAGAGGACTTTTTGCGATTCGGCACTGCATTGCTTTAACTGACAATTGCGCGTTCGTGTGACGTTGCACCCAAACAAAATTGATGTCCTTTTTTTCCCATAAATAGAGCTTTCTTTTGGTGGTATTTGATTGCCTCTGCAATTTTTATTTTTTTTTGTGCGCTATAAACAAAAAAAAAACGACAATTTTGAAAAAAACACAATATTTTTTACTTTTTTCTATAATAAATATCTCCCAAAAATATATAAACAACAATTTTTTTTCCTCAGTTTAGGCCGATATGTATTCTTCTTCATTATTTTTGGTAAAAAAATCGCAATAAGCATACATTGATTAGTTTGCGCAAAAGTTATAGCGTCTACAAAATAGGGGATAGTTTTATGGCATTTTTATTATAATTTCTTTTTTTATTAGTAATGGCGGCGATCAGCGATTTTTATGGGGACTGCGGCATTATGGCGGACACATCGGACACTTTTGACACTATTTTGGGACCGTTGTCATTTATACAGCGACCAGTGCTATAAAAATGCACTGATTACTGTGTAAATGGCACTGGCAGGGAAGGGGTTAACCACTAGGGGGCAATGAAGGGGTTAAGTGTGTCCTAGGGAGTGATTCTAACTGTTGGGGGATGGGCTTCAACTCACATGACAGCGATCATCGCTCCCGATGACAGGGAGCAGTGATCTCTGTGCATTAATGTCCCTTAATTTTTACTTTTTTTTATTTTGACTACACTTAGGCCGGCCATACATGGTTCGAATCCCAGCCGGTTCAGCAGGAACTGGCCGAGATTCGAAACGTTAATGGGCAGGCTAAATATACCAAGTTGATTGATCGATCAACTTGGGTACAAGCAGCCTGCTGGATGGCTTCCACCACCCTCCCCTAACGGGAGAAGACAATGGCCCGGCAGGAGGGATTCCAACATCAACACTGTCTGTGTTGATGGGGGAATCGAGCAAATTGCTTTCTTGCACAATTCGCTCCATGTATGGCCGGCCTTATGCCCTGTACACACGATCGGATTTTCCGACAACAAATGTTGGATGTGAACTTGTTGGCTGCAAGTGTGTATGCTCCATAGAGCATTTGTTGGCGGACTTTCCGCCAACAAATGTTGGCTAGCAGGTTCTCAAATTTTCCGCCAACAAAACGTTGTTGTCGGAATTTCCAATCGTGTGTACACAAGTCCAACGCACAAAAGTTCACACATGCTCGGAATCAAGCAGAAGGAGCCGCTCTGGCTATTGAACTTCCTTTTTCTCGGCTCGTCATACGTCTTGTACGTCACCGCGTTCCCACGCTCATAATTGTTGGCCAGCATTTGTGTGACCGTGTGTATGCAAGACAAGTTGGAGCCAACAACCTTCGAACAAAATTCCACGGTTTTGTTGTCGGAAAGTCAGATCGTGTGTACGGGGAATTAGGCTTTAAATTTTAGCACTTACAACAAGCACCATCCACCTCTTTGTATATTTTTTTTTGTATATTTTTTGAGGTAGTGTTGTCTTCTGCTGAAGACCATCTCTACAAAATCCAGCGGTTCTCATCTCAGAATGGGTGGGGGTCTGATGTAAAGCGGTAAACAGTTTTTTTTTTCTATCTCAAGTCTTGTCAAGAATTTATAATAATTTCAGATCTTCTTTTCAATTTTCCATTCTCATTGCATCTAATGTTCTATTTCCACACCTATAATTTACCTGATGACAGGTCTGCATAATAACTGTACATGTTAATTACACACCCAGTCTGCATCCAGCATGAGGCCACTGGAACGTGATCAGTGTAATGTTTTCCACAGATATATTCTCCATACACGGTTTAATATATTCCTTCAGCAATAAATAGCCCACACCAAAGTTAATGTAAAACCTGGCAACTCAAACTGAGAATATGATGACATTTTTTTTTTTTTAAAGCAACCCTTTTACCAATATGAAAACCAGAGAGATGATAAAATACCACCAAAAGAAAGCTCTATTTGTGGGAAAAAAAGGGCGCTAATTTTGTTTGGGAGCCACGTCGCACGACCACGCAATTGTCAGTTAAAGCGACGCAGTGCCGAATTGCAAAAAGTGCTCTGGTCAGGAAGGGGGTAAAATCTTCCGGGGCTGAATTGGTTAATACCGCTTTAATAGTCTGTTCCCAGGGTCTCTTAAAGCCATATCTTCCAACTGTCCCTCATTGAGAAGGACTGTCACTCTTTTTGTACCCATTCCCTCTGTCCCCCATTTCGGTCTGATATACTGTATAAACTTAAAAAAAAAGTATTTAACTGCCAGAATTGTGCTGCACTAACCCTTTCACCCAACCTTTAAAAGCCATTATAAAGTAAGAGGAGTAAGAAGGCCATTTCTACTGACTCTGGATCTGCTGAACATTTTGACAAAACAGGACATACTGCTTTTACCAAATGGGAAGCCCAACAAGGCAAATGCAGCAGTAAACACAAGTGAAGGCTGTTCAATAAGAGCTACTTCTATATAGGGCACCATCTAAGGAGCCGCTGATGGTACACAGATTGCTTCCTCAAGTTTAGTGCAAACCAGCCAGGCACACAGCAATTCTCTCTCTCCCACTGGTTTGACAGTCAAGGGCTGTCTTTTATGTTTTTATTGCAGATAGAACTTGGATGGAGTGAGGGAACCATGGGATACCCCCAAAAGAACTTTGAGTCTTTGGAGGACACTTCTCATTCTACTGATCATTCACTGTGTCACAAAACAGGCGAAACATATAGGATAGAGTTCCCAAACAAATCACCAGTGGCTGAATAATGACTAGTGCCTTCATGAAGGACACAGATTTGCACACAGTCACTAGGGGTCAGAATTCAGGTCAATACTCACAATTCGACAGAATCATCCGTTGATTCTTTCCAATATCCACCAAGCACACTTCAGTGAGAGAGAAAATTAACTCACAATACCACAGGACAGCTGGACACTCTCCTCCACAAGAGTGGGATCTCGATGACCCCCAAACAGCGTACTAGCAGAGGTCCCTAGGCAGGGGGCTCTTCCTGCAGGACTGGACCCAAGACCAACTCAACTCCTGCTCCAGACTTCCAGGCTTCCTATTTAGGGACTCTCTAGCCCACTACTGGGCACACCTGCCCATTTTTTGGGTCCTCAAAAATGTTCAGTCTGCCTATCTGTCTTTGCTTCCATTGTGATTCCAGAACCCCGTAGAATGCAGGGGGAAATAATCAGACCAGCAACCTGTAAAACATCGAGCAGGCTAAAGTAATCAACACTGCTCCACTGGATACAGAAGAGCCAAACTAAATTTGCCTGACAACGTATACCCTTGGAGGGTGCTACATCTAAATACAGATATTGCTTTTATATATTCCAAATATCTTTATAAATACAGGTTGGAGGCAAACGGCACCCCCCCCCCCCCCCCATCCCCAATCCTCATACCAATTCCCATGTACACAAGCCCTGTATCCAACATGAAAGATGACATGCCAGGTGACAATGTCCCTACTGAGAAAGGGACTGGGATAATAAAGGGGTATTAAACACCAATTTGTAACCCAGAAGAGGAAAAAATGTGTCCAATTTTTTGTTCATTACAAGATATTGAATTTTTTTCTTCGTATTTGTTTTAGTCCTCAAACATTGAAGCTGACACACATCTCCCAATAACTTGTTAATGCATGTGCGAAAGAGAAAATCCTTACAGTTTCCTGGCAGCTGAAAATTAATTATGAACAATATCAGGTCCCTGGAGCCAGCAACCCCCCCTGCATCAGAGCAGCTGGATAGCAGGCAGACACTGGAAATGTAGCAGGTAATCTGAGATAGTACGGGCTATATTAGTCTACAGCCTCTTGGGAACGATAACTAGATAGATAGATAGATAGATAGATAGATAGATAGATAGATAGATAGACAAACGGAAAGACAAATGGATGTACAGTGGCAGTTCATTATGGGGCTAATGAGCCGCAACAGCAAGCCAAGTGTTTGGCTTCTGGTTGTGGCGTGGCCCCATTGACCTGAATGGCCAAATTTCACATGGTCATGACACAAACCATCGCAGCTGTGGCACCTGCAGAGGGGCTCCAGCTATATTCTAGGCTTAGGAGGGGCAACCAAGGGGCAGTAAAATCGCAGCTGAGTTGCCTGTTTTTGCCACTCCCTGAATGCTCATGAGAGAAAAATCTTCTGTCTCAACACAAGGAAATGCTCCTCAATACCTGTGTGAGAAAATAGAAAAATACATACCAAATCGCAACCTGCGATCGACAAACCAGAACCGCCTTCTCATCCCCAAAGCTCGCTACAAATCGAAGGGAGAACGAAGATTCGCAGTACAGGGACCTCGGCTATGGAATGCTCTACCGAACAACATCCGCTTGGAAGAAAACCATCAGGCCTTCAGGAAAAAACTCAAGACCAACCTCTTCTAATATCGCCGAACAACAAGAGCAGACAAGCGCCTTGAGGCGATTCAGTTCGCATTTGCAGCGCTATACAAATCATTCATTCATTCATTCATTCATTCAAAGAACTGACCCTTAAGCCTCGTACACACGATCAGATTGTTGGCAGACAGAGCGTCAGACTTTTGTCCGAAGGGCGTGGGCCTGGATTTTGTCTTGCATACATATTTTTTTTTAATTACATTTTTAAGACCATACACAAACAATAACAACCCTTCAACCCCCACCCTCATCCCCTCCCTATCCCCACAGTGCAATGTTCCATAAAGTGCAGGATAATAAGGACCTCCAACCTTTAGAACTACTTAAAGTCTCCCAGCGCATATCACAACCAGGTGTGCTTGACTCAGTCCTTGATCTTCCCTGACACCAACATTACACCATCAGCCATCTTTTGCCTATCAGCATACCTGACCACTATACCTTGCCAGGTTATGTTGTCCTACTACAGACACAAGTAACCGAGCCCCTGACCACCAAAACACACTCTTTTGTGCTTACTGGCATGCCAGGTGATATCGCAGTAGTATTTCCAAAGATTAGAGGTTTCATTTCAGATTAAAAAAAAGAAAAAAAACAACCTCGAGTGGCATCACCTTCAGCGATTGTTTTCATGTTTACAGCAAACATTTGCATGTTTTGGTTTGCTTGGAAATCAAGAGACGTTTTCATCATAATTATACTCTCTGCGTGCCGTATACGGGGGAGGATTGAGCATGCTGAAAGCTGAGCAAAGACCTAAATTGTTTTCAATCAGTGGTCTTTATCTTGTGATTAAAGTAAATCTGTACTGATTTGTAAAGCGTATGAAACAATGAATCTAGACAGTGGGGACCCTGTGGTGCAACATCTTACCTTCACAGCACCATCCATGTCTTCAGTGCACTGCTGGAATCTACTGAAAAACCCAGACTTTGTGTATGGGGCAAACACACGTCCTTCCCAGTTCCCACCACTTGGGTCCCTCAATGCAGTGGTCAATCCTTGAATGACCTATCACCAAGTCTCTGCACTGTTATATGTGGGGAGGCATGCTTGGCATAGGCTCTTTAGGTTCCCCCTGTGGTACACCAAGGAGCACAACGTGCTTTGAGTGTAGACCTTGGCACCTTTCCCAGAAGCCAATACAAGTTAAGTTTAAAGGAAAGCTCCAGACAAAAAGACAAAACATGTGAAAACCGATATACCCATGTCTACTTTTGTACCCCCTGTGACAAAGGAGCAGGTTTGATTTGTCTTGTCATCATATAGGTAACATGAATGTGAAGGATTTACCAAACAACCAAAATATGGAAAACTTTCTACGTGGTTTATTAACCACTTCAATACAGGGCTTTTAAACACCCTTCCTTACCAGAGCACTTTTTGCGATTCGGCACTGCGTCGCTTTAACTAACAATTGCGCGGTCGTGCGACGTTACACCCAAACAAAATTGACGTCCTTTTTTTCCCACAAATAGAGCTTTCTTTTGGTGGTATTTGATCCCCCCTGCGGTTTTTATTTTTTGCGCTATGAACAAAAGAGTAGCGACAATTTTGAAAAAAAACACAATATTTTTTACTTTTTGCTATAATAAATATCCCATTTTTTTTAAAAAAAACTATTTTTTTCCTCAGTTTAGGCCGATACGTATTCTTCTACATATTTTTGGTAAAAAAAATCGCAATAAGCGTATATTGATCGGTTTGCGCAAAAGTTATAGCGTCTACAAAATAGGGGATATTGTTTTTTTTTTTTTTTTTTTTATTTATTGATATAAAAATTTATTGAATTTTTTTTACACACACAGCTCCACGTTCCCGCCCGGTCCCGTTGTTTTAACGGGCAATCGCGGGTGCCCGGCGGACATCGCGGCCGCCGGGCACTCGCACCGGGTCCCGAGCAATGCCGCGGGCGCGCCCCCCAGGCGGCCGGGAATCCGAGGACGTCATATGACGCCCACCCAGGATGGTAGATCCACCTTGTGGGCGTCATATGACGGCGGGCGGTATTGAAGCGGTTAAATGGCATTGTTTACAGCCTTGCAAGTTTTTTTAAAGACTCTTGGAAAAAGCACTTGACCAGTGTAGCCCAGATAATCCACTCTTTGCTGATACAGCCCTATTACTCCCACCGCTTAATTACCCCTGAATAAGAGACCACACCATTCTTATGTAGTAAAATGGCTGTTTTATTTATTAAACCAACCAAAATAAACTCCAAATTAACTTAAATCTAAATAACATATAAACACATATAAACAACATGTTTCACACGCTTTATTGGTCAGTGACGGAGCTAAGTACTTTTACCATATATATCATTATCTATATATATATATAACCACCAGGGGGCACTGCGGGATTTTCCCCGAAACCACATAGGCCTCCATCTGTACCGCTCGGAGACTACCACCTTTCCCGCAGTGCAACAACACCAGTAATCATCAAAGCATTTGATGTACTACACTGGAGGGGCCATCTACTGATGAGCCCCCCACACACTTACCCCCTCTATATTTGCTACCGTCACTGACCAAAAAAAAACAAACACTGCCAATCCCCCAAATCCATACCAGATCCTTATTCGAGCGAGTACCTCATACTCATTCACATTGAGGAGCCGGGATCTGGGGGCCCCCTTGTTAAAGGGGCATTCCAGATTACGATTAGCCCCCTGCCCACAGACTCCCACAACCACCAGCCAGGGTTGTGGGGAAGAGGCCCTTGTCCCTAACAACATGGAAACAAGGTGCTTTTGGATGCAAAAGCACCAAAGCACCCCCCCCCCCCATGTTGAGGGCATGTGGCCTAATATAGTTTAGAAGAGGGGAGGCCGCTCACTTGTTCCCCCCCCCCCTTTCCTGGCCTGCCAGGCTGCAGATAAGGGTCTGGCGTGGATTTTGGGGGGGACAACATGCCATTTAAAAATTTGGGCTTGGGGGTTCCCCTCAAAATCCAATCCAGACTTAAGGGCCTGGTATGAAGTGTGTGTGTGTGTGTGTGGAGGCGAAGGGGGGGGGGGGGGCAGCTGCCATGCTGTTTTTTATTTTTGATAGAATTTGTGTTCAAAACTGATCAGATGTGCGATTCAGATGTGTTTCCATAGAAGGCAATGAGCCTGGAATTGACATCTAAACTGCACCGCATTGCTCATAAAGCCTCGCAGGACTCTTTTTAAATTCATAGCGAATTTGCACTGCGGCTGCACCACATATATGTGAACAGAGCCTCAAAGATTGTTTTTAACCAGAGGTGATCCTAGCACAGGGTGCTGCTTTGGTAGCAGTTCCAGGTCTGTCTAGGCTAAGGTGACCAGACGTCCCCGGTTTTGTCCCTGGATTGGAGGGGCGGCGAGGGGGGGGCCCCAGACCCGGCACCTCCCCCTGCACCTCTGGCTGTCAGTTTAGTATGCAGCGGGGGGGGGGGGTAGAAGGCGGCAATCGTCAGCTTTGTGGTGTCGGCGAGATCTCCCTGGGGCTAGTAGTTCTCTTCCCGAGTGTATACAGTGGAGAGGGGAGAGGCCTCTGACCAGAGCATGTATTAGTTTCACTCTTCAGTGTACAAGACTACAAGTGAGTCGCTCTGCTTGTACACTATTGCTATGGATGTATAAGTGGACTTCTCATATTGTTTCTGTTCTATGTTAATTAGCCTGACTCTGCCCTCTACTACTATTGATTTGGTAATAATATCTCACATTAGAGTTGCTGCTATTCTTTACAATTTTTTCCAATTTACCAATTTTAGCGCGGTTATTCCCCCCTTTTTCTGCTCTTGCTGATACATGCCTGGGTCAGAGGCCCCTCTCCACTGTCCTCTCCACTGTATACAGTCGAGAAAAGAACTACTAGTCCCAGGGAGATCCTGCAGCCCAGGAACACTGCAGAGCTGCTGATCGCCCCCTCCCACCTCACCCCACTGCATAGTGAACTGAAACAGCAGTGATCTGAGGTGCAGGGGGAGATCCTGACCACAGACTATCAACATGCAGGTGGGTGACCATGGGCTAAAAGTGTTGGGTGGGGGGGGGGGGGTACAGAGATGTGCTGGGGGTTGGAGTGGGTACAGAGCACAGATGTGTTAGGCCTCTTTCACACTGGCCGACTGATCAGGTCCACCTGTCAGTTTTTCAGGCAGATCCGATCAGACTATCCATTGCACTCTATGGAGCGGTAGATGCCAGTGAACATGTGTCCTCTGACACCCGTCATTATCCGATCCTGTCCACTAAAAACAGACAGATGGGAGATCCATTCCCCATTCGTCTGGGGGATCGGATTGGATGGTCTGTCTCCTTCCAAAAGGCCCAAAGAGAGCAGTGTGCTGTGTCCATGTCCGCTCTGCATCAGCGGACCGGACACAGACATGTCATCTGTTTATTCAGCGGTAATCAGGGGAGAGATCCCCCATTGAACAAATGGATTCCTGTGTCAACTTTAATTTGATTCGCCGGGTGACTGCCATCACACATGTCCCGCCTCCTGGTTTTCTCCTTTGACAGACAGCACACTGCAGTATATACTGGGGGCAGTATGTAGTGAGGGCAGTATGTACTGGGGGCAGTATGTAGTGAGGGCAGTATGTAGTGAAGGCAGTATGTAGTGAGGACAGTATGTAGTGGGGGCTGTATGTAGTGGGGGCAGTATGCAGTGGGGGCAGTATGTAGTGGGGGCAGTATGTAGTGAGGGCAGTATGTAGTGAAGGCAGTATGTAGTGAGGACAGTATGTAGTGGGGGCTGTATGTAGTGGGGGCAGTATGTAGTGGGGGCAGTATGTAGTGGGGGCAGTATGTAGTGA